>JBAMHW010000024.1:15835965-15853241 GCA_037177495.1 Rhadinocentrus ornatus | reverse complement strand
GTAGTGTAAAGCGCTTTGAGCGGTCAAGCTGACTGGAAAAGCGCTATATAAGTACAAGTCCATTTCCAAGTCCATTATTATGATTAGCTTATCTTATCTTAGCTAAATGACTATAAACATGGAGGAAACAGCTGGTCTGGAGCTTTCCAAAGGTTCACCTACCATATTTTCTGAAAACTCACTAACAAATTATATCAGGTTTGTTTAATATACACAATAACAGATTATACGAAGAAGAATTTGAACCATTTCTCTTGTGGGACCAGTGACTTCTTAAAATCTTTGCAATTTGTTAATATAGAAAATTGTGTAAGCTGTTACAAGATGATAATTCTTCCAATAAAATTCAGTTTGACATAACACGAAAAGTAAATTTTCCAATAAGAGTGCACTTTTACAGCCTGTTTATATAACCAACAGAGGTCAAAGATCCGCAGTGCCCATCATAATCTGCTTAATGACTACTTATACAGTATGTTGGGTTTTTGCCGGTTCCTGAATCCTGTATTATATCCTATGTATTATATTTGTACTTTATCCTATTGTGATATAATACAGACTATATATGTATTATACCCTATGTATATGTATCTTATATACATGTATTGTATCCTGTATATCCTGTATTGTAGGGATGCATGGTCGTGTGGTGGTGAACCTGTGAGGCAGTGGCCTTTCTGTGTGGAGTTTGCAGGTTCTCGTGTAAGTGTGGGTTCTCTCCGGGTACTCCGGCTTCTTCCCACCGTCCAAAGACATGTATGTTAGGTCACTCTAAATTCTTCCTAGGAGTGAGTGTGTGTGTGAATGGATGTTTGTCTCATACTGTGTTGGCCCTGTGATGGATTGGTGACCTGTCCAGGGTGTACCCTGCCTCTCACCTGCTAAAATGCTGGGATAGCAACCCGTAATGGATAAAGCGGTACTGATAATGAATGAATGAATCCTGTATTCCCTGTAGCCTGCAAACATCATCCTTCATCTCTCAGGTTGCCCATTAGACCAGTGTTAAATGTTGTCATAGTTTTACTGCACAAACTGCAAAGCACTGTTAAATCTGAGGAGATGGTTAAATATAGTCAAGAAGATATGCTTCAGTTTATAGGAATACAATACCTTCAGTAGATTATTAGAGTTTACAGCAAAAAAGAGAAATACAGTCTCAAATCTTTAGCAGTAGTATTTTGGTTCTTATTCATTATCCTGAAGGATCTGCTTTGACTGGTTTGACGATGTGAGACTGCATCATAACAGCCCTGGTAATAGCTGTGTGTACTTGTGCTTCTTGTGGTGGGCTTACTTGGCACAAAGTTTCTAGTCCTAGTTTGTCTTTGCTTTCAAAGCTTTTGTTTACAGTCATTGTGTTATTGTAAGATAAGCTGCTGTCTGTAGCTATACGAGAGTGGTTTTAATCCTACCATCTAATTTTTGCTTTAAAAGCAGAGAAGCATATTTCCTCTAATTTCTTACTATTTTTTTTCTGGCAAGCATAAACTCATGTTATTAGTCTGTGATTATGCTGTTTAGTACTTTTTTTGATCAGACAAAGAGCTTTTAAGGAGTTGTAATTTTAGCTTTAACTTGAAAAAGACACGTCTCAGTGACGCTTTCTCAAACATGTCAAAAGTAAAAATTACAGCTCCTTAAAAGACTTTGTCTGATCAAAAAGAATTCTTACAACTGCAATTTGGATAGACAACATTAATCTAGTCAAGCTAAAGATTAGTACAGCTGAAAAGATAATGAGGACACATTTTATACCTGACTGATGACCAAATGCTTGCATTTACACAAATTAGGAGTTAAGGAAAGCTTCAGATTATGCATTTACTGCATATGCGCGTTTAAGCCCATGTTAAACTTACTGATCCACAACATTTATGATGCTGTGTCCTCAGTTTGTGAAGTATTTCCAAACAGCACATGTAGGAAGTATGTAGCTAGTATATTTGATACATTTTGAGTTTTGATATAACAAAACTATGTGAAAGCTTTAACATGATTTTCTGAATGATCATCATTCTTCTGCAACAGGTTAATCTAATTTAACATTACAACTATGATCTACTTTAAAATTAAAACATTTGCATTTCTATTAAAAAACTCATCACTTTATAACCTAGTTAATCCATATAAAGAATAGATATCAAGACTGGATTAATGGCAGTGCCAAAAATGATCTAGAGGCAATAAGCTGTTTCTTACTCAACTGAAGCGACTGCCTTTAAGAGCAAAGGAAGGTCGCTGGAGAAATGGATCTCTTCTCTGAAAAGCTGCATTCAGATCTTATTTGCTGTTGTTTTTGTGCTGCTGTAACAAAAGTCTCTGAGGCTGAATAAATACTCAGCATTACACTATGAAACTAGAGCAAATGATAATTTGGATTTCACAGTAGCACACATAAATGGCATGTCACTTTTTATTCAGAAATACCCATCCTGCTTGTTAAAAAGTGAGAAGAAAACTCAGCAGAGTTTGGAGGCGGCAGGCTCAGGACAGATGGAGTGAGCATATTGCTCAGTAATGACAGTTGTAGTGTACGGATCGTCGTGTGGAGAAAAAGGACAAGTAACATGACTGGGGTGCTTTGAAAACAAAGCAGCATGTTCAATCAGAGTGCCTATCACTCTGAGCTATTAACATTAATAGCTTAAATAGAATGTCTGGTGCTCAGCTTTAAGAGATTTTTACACCCCATTTATATGAGTGTGCATACAAGAAAAATAATGGAAAAAAAAATAAATAATGCGGACTCCACATTTAATGCCTAAAAGAGAATTCAACAAATGTATGCAGTCAAGAGGCGAAGTGTTCTTAGAGTAAATAAATAGAACATACTGCAAACAAGTGCCAGGATCATGCGGAGCAGCTTGTATGGACAGCGCATCCCGGCCCAGTTCTGCAACACAGAGAGCAAAAGTGATTTGTCAGCACAGGACAATCACGACACAAACAAGCAGCACTTACATGAGTGTATAAGCAGCCTTAGCAAGAAACAGCTCAGTTTCTGTCCTAAGCCCATATTTAGACCTTAGAGAAAGGCCATCCATATCCATATGAGAGAGGTGGCAGCGCTTACACAAGACAGAGATGTGATTATACACCTGGCTGCTTTCCGCTTACTGGTTCCAACCCAGTGGTGCTCTATTAATTGGGACTGTGATCATTTAAGAGAATGAGCCAATGAATAACTATTGTGATTCTCTGGGGGGAAAAGACAAGGCATTCTAACACATTTACTCCACAGGATGAATAATTGCACCCATCCAATCCTTCCTTCAGTCACTGGCTGTGGGAATTATCACACAGTTCCACTGTTTCTTCTCTCTAACAGCAGAAAAAGAAACAAACTGTCATGCAATGTTCTAGAGAAATATATGAATAAAACTTGCTGTGACTAAACATTAGAAACAAAAGAAAAAGCTCTGCAGGTAATGTCACAATATAATTTACTAATAAATAATTAATATGTTGGAGGGTCATCACAGCAGAGCAAGAGAGGTGGTCTATGGGGGAAAGGTTTTGATGTGATACCTCCACCTTTTTGGCAATCGTACAGTAAATCCAATTAGTTACAGATATTATTATCAAACTCAAAACACAAACATGGAGAATTGCTAGAATAATATGACATGTGTCTATGAGGTGTACTGGACCAGAATGGGTTCTTCTTGTTTAAAAAACAAATAATTTTTTTATTTATTTATTTATTTTAAAAGTAAGATTTAAATGCAATATCAACAATTAAATGTGTGCTCTAGAGGGATCCATAACATCTTTTGGCAATCTAACTGGAGTTGTATGACTTCTGGGGAGTTAGGCAACGAAACCTCACTTAACTGGATGATGACACTTGATGCCAAATGGCTTGAAATTCAGTGGGTCACAATGTGGCAAAATTTTAAGATTTCCCACTTTAAGAAAGAAAGATAGAAAAAAAAAGTAGATATAAAGCCATCAGAGCAGAACTAAGAACCGCCTTTAAGGATTTCCCAACAATGAACATCCATCATGTGTAACAGACCAAACAAATCAAGCTGCTACGAGCACGCTTTGCTTTTGGCCTGTCAGTGCACTTTGATTTCCACCACTGCTGGCATCACAGCTGCACACAGCGAACGGTGACATTAGTTAAAGTGATTCGTCAGATCTAACACTGCCTTGAGAGCAAAAGAGTGTGGAAGGCGTTTCACATACTAGCACATTAACAACAAAACATACAAATAAATGGTTAAAAAAACAGGCTGTCACGCAGTTCGAAGGGAATAAAATTCCTGATTTTCTAAGGTTCACAAAAAAACAACTTTAACAGTTTGCAGCAGACTCTGTACTTCAGATGTTTTGTACCGATATACTGGGGGAAGAACGCCACCCTATCAGCAGGCTCCAGCATAATCTGTACTTTGCTGATGACAAGATAAGAGATTGTGATGGGCAGCCAGACATGATAATATAAACACCTCACCACCAGCGAATTTCCACTTAAATTTTCTTTGCAGTCACAATTCTACACTCCTATATATACCACTTATTTTATTTCTTTACTACTAATTGACACAAATGATATTCTTTGAAAAAGCCCTGGACAATTCAAAGTATTTATCACATGATCCACCTTCCAGAAAAACTTCCAGTTTGCATCTTAAGGAAATGAGAAAGAGCAGACAGCAGTGAGAGGGATTTTTTGATAGTGGATGTCTCTGACATTTCTTCTCTATTGAAAACCATTTTCAGACCTAACAATGGAGGCGATGATGATGGTGATGGCAGTTACCATGACAACATTGGCCAGATGTGCTGAGCACAGAGCGTAGACCCCTCCAGAGCCCCCAACAACTGGAGCACGCATGTCAGTGATGGACACTGTCAGTGAGCCTGCAGGGGACAGAAAGAGAGACAGAGACAAATTAGGAATGTTGACGTGAAAGAGGGAGAACACACAACGCAAGAAGAGTGTGTGGGGGAGAGAGAGAGAGAGAGAGAAGCAAATGAGAGAAAAGGACGGAGAATAAACAATGGCAGAGTCAGATTACCCATCATGCAGCAACAGAAGTCACCTTCCCTGCAGCATTTTTCTAAAAAATCTGTTGAAAATCAGTCTGTGTTCATGAGGCTGTGTTACATCAGCTGACCTTTATATGCACTTGTATTTAATTGTGTGGATGACTACACACACACTCTTAATGTTGTCACATTGCTGTATACTGTACAGTGTACAGGAAGCTGAAACCCAGCTGTGGGGAGAACGAAAACAGTTTGTGTTGATCATAAGGAACATCTAATTTGAGTTTTGTAGATATGGAAATAAGTCAAAGGCTGTTACTCTTCACTGTGCACACATGTTGAAATACGCAACTAGCCTGTTGGTTTCACAAAAAATGTTTAGAGACATATCACAGCAGGAAGAATTCCTTTAGCTGCTCCTTTCATATGCCGGCTCATTGTCACACTGTCATGGCTTAGAGAAATGCCTGAACAGACCAGAGCTAATGTTAATGTGATTAGCAACACCTGTAATTTTTCAACTAAATACCTGCTGTGAAGGGGCTCATTTGCCAACAAGGGCTGTTGAAAACAACAACAACAAAAAAAAAACAGAGAAAAGAAAAAAAAAATTCTTGCTATTTATTTGATCAAGGCCTTGCATGCGAGTATTTCTGCTACAGTGGCGGATTAGACCTGAGACCTGATTGAGGTGTGACAGAGCTGCATTTAAAACTACACAACCCGACAACTAGAAGAATGCAAAATGACAGCAGATCCATGAAAAAGATTTTCTTAATGAAGCACAATCTGCACACACTATCTCCTTTTAGACAAATTTTTACATGCAAAAACTGAGGCTGCATGGAACAACAGGTCTTGTCCTATCCTAAGAATTAAGCATGTACAGATGCTGTAGATAAGCTTTAAAAAAGGCTTGTCACATACTTAGACACAATTAGGTGTTAGTACTTGATTGGACTCCCTTTTGACTTCGGAACTGCCTAATTTCTTCCTGACACAGATTCAACAATGTGTTGAAAACATTCCTTAGAGATTTTGATCCATATTGACATGATAGCCTCTCACATTGCTGTAAATTTGTTGGCTGCACATCCATGATGAGACTATCCTGTTCCACCACATCTCAAAGGTGCTGTATTGGATTGAGATCGGATGACTGAGAAGGCCATTGGAGTACACAGTGCATTATCCTGCTGAAAGTAACCATCAGAATATTGGGTATCTTGTGGTCATAAATACAGTACATGCAATGTAATGCAATGTATGCAGTGAAAGTGCAAATGTCAGGTGAGGTTTTATTGTATTTTATTTTTTTGTGAGTAAAACCATATGGTGCAAATATAAAATAATGACTAAATGGAAACGTGGTTAACACAAGTTTAACCAAGTTATGTAATATTATACCCAGAGGCGCCGCTAGCCAGGTTAGGCAAACCAGGAAAATGCTTGGGCCCCTGAGCCAGAAGGGGTCCTCCCAGGGTCAAACAACTTTGAATCAAGGCAGAGCGGTGACAGTGTGGGGAGTTTGCAATGACTGTGACCAACCACTACAGAACTCCCTACTTCCCACCTCCACCTCTCGATCTTTCCGTGAGTTTATTCGTTGCACGTTTTCTATCTGGCCATGAAAAACAAAAGATAGAAAAAACAAGAAGAGTAAATATTATGTATTTTAGTGGATGACTTATCAAGACAGTGGTGAGTAGTGCAGATGATCCAGAAGCTAATTTAGCTCAGAGCTCAGTTTGTCCTTCTGATGACTACCTGGGTTTCAGGAATCTGAAAATAAAAACAGATAACTTGGATAATATCAAATTAAAGTGTCAAATTAATTAGAGTCTTTGTAATGAATTCATCTTACATTTTAATCACATAACAATATTTGCCCCAAAAAGGCAACATTTTTTAATTTAAATGTGTTTTAGTGGATGACCGAATCTAATAATAGACCCAGACATTAATATTGTAAACTCAAGCTCTAGTAAAGTCTGACAAAAAGTATCCAACCATAGTTCTTGGGAAATTTTGCTTGGGGCCCCCAGAGACCCCCAAAAACCCTCTGGTTATATCAACATGAGCTAGAAATGGAGTATACTCCGAATTCAACTTAAATCATTTTAATAAATGATCTCCTAAAAGATTCAGATTTTATTGGAGAGGCAAAAAGGGCAACAATAAATGTGACACCTCAGGAAAATATCAATTTACTATCTGGAGAGGTTGAGAAAAGGAAACAAACCACTAAGGGTAAGTCAGTGTTAGAAAATGGAGAAATAACAGCCCATAATGATGCAATATGTATGTGAATGACTTTGTCACATCAGCAGCAGTGATTCTGTTTACTCACAAATATGTCTAACTCTGTAAAGTCTCATCAAACATGTTAGTTGGGGGCTGTGATTATCATCAGCACAGACAACACCTAGTAGAAATCTGAACTGGAAGGAGACCACAGCGACAAAAATTGAGCTCTGGGTCTCAACTTTATGTCACATGTATATTTCAGAACCGAGGTTATTGCATGTTATAGAGTCATATGGTTGTGGTGTGGACTCAGGCCTGCCTTGATCTGGGTGGTTCCTGTGGTGGTGCCCTCTGTGGTCATGGGTGGCCTGGCTTCCGTAGTAAATGGATCCTCAAGATATTGTTTCCTCACAGCAGCGTCAAGCCAGATGTTTATTTCTATTAATATTTTTATACCTACATTAAGTTAACAGACAGTAACTAGGGACTGCAGTTCATATTTGTGCAGAATGGGGTAAACTGTTGGTGGGTGTACATGGCTATGTTTGTGTGTGTGTGTGTGTGTGTGTGTGTAAAAGTCACTATAATGAGATGTGTGTTTTTAAATTGCTATGTTATATAACTTGTTGTGTCAAGGTTTTTAATAAAAAAAAAAAATGCATAAATAGTTTTTATTACCTGAAGTACTTAGTGTTGCTTTTTGCATGAAAATAACATTATAAATAAAATCTGATTTGATTTGATCACAGACTTTGTAGATAACAAATATGCTCTTTTTTATGCATTATTTAATGCTAAAAAAATGACCTAATCTGAAACATAATGTTTAACCACTTAGTTTTAAAAAGAAATTTTTTTTTATCTTAGCCCATGTGTCCCCATCATTCTTCAACACAGTGACTTGTTTCAAAGGTCAAACTCTAAATGAAGCTGTAGACACGGACTACTGAATTCACCTTGTAAAATACACTGATGTCACTCTATTGAGAAGTAGGACAAAAATCCAAGCTGGAGAAATCACTGGCAGTTGCTCGTAAGGACAGCATCTACTTCTGTTAATTATGCAAATGAGCTGATAAGGAAGCGGAAAAGGCTGATAAAAAAAAAACCTGCCTCTTTTCAACTGCAGATGGGTTTTGCTGGAGTTGTGATCTCAGATCTATAATGCATGTTCTAACATTCATATTCTCTCTGTGTGCACGCTCTGGGACCGCACAGAGTAAACATCCTCTTAAAGAACGCCTTGTCAGCCCCTGGTGATGATCATCTAAAGACAGATGGTAATCAAAGTGCGTTCCTGAGTCATTCATCTGTCCTCGCTCTGACACCTATGGGCTATTTTATGAGGATTTATGAGGCTTATGAAGGTTGGTGCTTCAGCTAAAGATTTGAGGAGATTCACACTCCATCCACCAAATTACAATTATGCAGTAGAGCACACAATATATGGAGATTTCCACATAGAGGATGAAAAATTCAATTGAAGCAACTGTAGCAGCTTTGAGTTCCTCTTTGAGGTTTTCCTGGGTCTTCATCACATCTTCACAGTTGACGTTTTACTTCCATGCATAAGAGTTGGTCAATAATGTTGAAGATGGAGCCGAGGATGGATTGCGGTCAAGCCAGCCGCCTCTTGCGTATCCGTGGTCAAGCCAGCCGCCACTTTATTTCAAGTGTACATTTACTTTCAACTTAGTGGTAAAAGCAACAACCACCAATGATTACTTACGGATTTCAAAATAAAGCATTTTCCTTTCTCTCTGTCTTGTCTTGAAGTCCTTTCAGATAGCAATAACACACAATTTTGTCTGCCGTTAAAATAAATAAATGCACTAAGTACTTCCTATACTACTTACACAAATAATATGAAATACTTTTACTATGTACCTTTCTAGTAATTCAATGTCAAATTGCCTTATAGATAATAAAAAAAGAAGCTTTATTGTCTAACCTTGATGTGGAAAAACATCACTTTCTTCCATAAGTAGTCCACAAAACCTGTACTGTTGGACTAAGTCCTTCCTATACTACTTATACAAATTATATGAAATACTTCTACTGTCAGTTAAAGTGACTACCGCCCAGTAGCACTTACTTCCACCATCATGAAGTGCTTTGAGCGGTTAGTCAAAGTATTCATCACTTCCTCCATCCCAGACTCATTGGACCCACTTCAGTTAGCCTACAGGCCCAATAGGTCAACTGAAGATGTCATCGCCTTCACCCTCCACACTGCCCTTTCCCATCTGGACCAGAGGGACACATATGTCAGAATGCTCTTTATTGACTACAGCTCAGCGTTTAACACCATTGTGCCCTCCAAACTTGTCACAAAGCTCAGAGACCTTGGGCTCAACAGCACCCTCTGTAACTGGATCCTGAACTTCTTGACAGGCAGACCACAAGCTGTGGCACCACATCCTCCACCCTGACTCTGAACACTGGCATCCCCCAGGGCTGTCCTCTGCTATACTCCTTGCTCACGCATGATTGCGTGGCCACCCACAGCTCCAATACCATCGTTAAAGTTGCTGACAATACGACCGTCATTGGCCTAATCACCGGCAATGACGAGACGGCCTACAGAAAGGAGGTCAGAGGCCTGATATCTTGGTGCCAGGACAACAATCTCCATCTTAACGTCAACAAAACTAAGGAACTGATTGTGGACTTCAGGAGGAGGCAGAGGGAGGAACAAGCCCCCTTTCCATCAACAGGGCTACGGTGGAAAGAGTCAACAGCTTCAGGTTCCTTGGGGTCCACATCAGTGAGGACCCTCACCTGGACTCATCACACTAACTTTATTACAAACCAAATCATCCAGACAGAGGCTCTTCTTCCTCCGCAGGCTACCGAGGCTTAACGTGGACTCAAGGATACTCTGCAACTTCTGTTGGTGCACCATTGAGAGTATCCTGACTGGCTGCATCACCGCCTGGTACAGCAGCTGCACCGCCCTCCACCGCAAGACTCTACAGACGGTGGTGAAAACTGTTCAGCACATCACCGGGACCGTCTTTCCATCCATGGAGGACCTCTACACCCAGTGGTGTAGGAGGAAGGCCACCAAAATCAAGCCATCCCAGTCACAAACTGCTTCGTCTGCTACCGTCTGGCCGACGGTTTCAGAACATTCAAGCCCTTACCACCAGGCTCAGGGACAGCTTCATACTGCAGGCCATAAGACTTCTTTGTTCGACTATTTTTTATTGTGGTTTATTTTCTTTTCATCATTGTTATGTGAGCCTGGGATTCAAGAATTTCATTGCCAATAATTGTTGATATAATTGTTGTGCAATAACAAAAAAATAAATAAATAAATAAATTAATTTATTCATTCATTCATTCAAATTATTATACTTCCCCATACACATAGAGATATGATTTTAGAGGCTGATCCAGCAGTGTGAAAAATAAAACCCCCATCCTGTAGTTAAAATTTATGGTTAGTGCATGCAACAAAAACCACACAAAAAGCAGCCTCAAAGCAAATTAGAGTACAAGAAAATTGTGACATATGATGTCAGCTTCATATATTTAGTAAAAAGCTCCAATAAAAACCAACATAACCTTGGGAAGTTGGTGCAGCCCAGATGCTAGCAAACACTTTCCCATTCTTACATCCATCAGACACTGATAAACATTAGCTTTCTTCTGAGTCACGTATCTGGCCACCTGACAAATGGTAATCACATTATTCACATCCTCTTAGCAGTTTTTCTGTTCTACAAACCTCCAATATTTTGCTAGCAGATGCTGTCCACTAAGTTTACCAGCTTTGTATTTGTTTTTTAAAAAGTGCAGAGAGGATTTCCTTTGTGGGTTCATTAACACTGGAAGGAGACCATATGTGAAGTCTACTAATCCATAAATATTGCTTAGAACATGTCAGTGGGGAGTGAAGTCAGGTGTTTGATTACTAATATAACAAATCAGTCTGGACCACCTCTCTGTTGAAGAGACTTTTCAGTGACATAACCATCTGTAGGTAAAGAACGTAAGACAGCCTGAGACCTCAGGCTCAGATAGAAAGACAGGCTTCACAGGAAGGAAACAAACTTCTCCCCCCTGCTCCTGTTCCCTCTGCTTCAGAGAGAAGATCTCAAATACAGTGTGAATACTAAACAGGCCTGCCGTATAGGCCACTCTGGCCGCAGTGGCACAGGAGCTACTTCATTGTGACATGGCTGCCTTCATAACACATGTATGTATTTGAGTAGGCAAGCTTCAGAAATTTTTCTAGCTGTAAAGTGCCACTGAAATTTGTTGTTGACACCCTAAAGTCTTCATCCACCTGTTAAAATGTTATTGTGAACCAGTGGTAACCTTGTGGTTACAGAGGTGTCCTTGGGTCTGGAGAATCTGGGTTCAAGTTCCCGGGCTGGCAACTAAGGTAAACCACTGTGGGCTCCTGAGCAAGGTTCTTAACCCCCAACTGCTCCCCGGGCACTGGAATCTGGCAGCCCACTGCTCCTAGCAACTAGGATGGGTTAAACGCAGAGAAAGAATTTTGCAGCTAGGATTAATAAAGTAGAATAAGAATAAAATACACAGGTGTACAGCAGCTTAGATGACAGAAATGATGCGCTTTGTGTGGCGTATAGGTCAACTACATACTCCAGGCTATATTACCTCAGTATAGATCCCAGTGCATCCATGATATAGTAACTGAGTATCTCTGTTAAACCAAGCCTGCTTCACCATTACTGTTATTTCATTCTACCCTCAAGCTATAGGTCAAATCTCTGTATTTCTCTCTCTTTCGCTATGACAAAGCACAGACAAGGGATGGCAAGATGATCCAAGGCCTAAGTCTGACAGTGCCCAAGGCTACCCTGCTCTGTGGTCACTCCAGTAGAGGCTTATCTAGACCACAAGAAATGCTCTAATCCTTGGAAAATCAGGCGATTCATGCCATGAGGCTTTTCAGAGTTTGATTTCTGGACTTTGTATATGTGGGCAAACTATTAATTCTACAATTAGGTCTTTCAAAGCAGATTAAGTTGAATAGATTTGTAAAAGACATACTTATACTGTAAAAGACATACTTACTAAGATAATCTAAATCAATTGTTTCTTTAAAAAAAATAAAGCATTTTGTGCCAGTGTATTTAATCCTTGGTTTAATTATTTATATTATAAGGTGAAAAAACTACATGATGCAAATGTTAAACCAATAGATGCATGATTTCTTTCAGTATTGCTAAAATTTGTCAATCTGTGCTTAGCATACAGTATAAAGCTGCTACTGCAAGCATTTTAGATGTACTACACTGGATTTATCCAGCACACATAAGAGTCTATATAATTCTTAGTTTTCAAAAGGTGCAGTGAACATGCATGCAATGTACATTAATTTTCACTTTTTCAGACCAACTTTGAGCAAATACCTGGGTGGTCATCTGCCACATGAGTCAATAGATTAATCAATCAATTGCTAAATTGGGTGGTAAGATGTGCCACAAAAATGAACAAAAAACTGATAGTTAAAGCAGGCTGAGTGTTGATCTGTTTAGGTGAATTAGCTGTTAGTTTTATTCCTGGATGCAATCCACTAATGTTGATATGATTCTTTATGAGACATGAAAGAATATGTGAGACAAAATCTTGTTGAGTAAAGCTGTCAACCCTCAAAAAATCCTACACATTCCACTGCATAGAGATCATTTTCTGCCTCAGTTTGCAGCACAGCATCAGGAGATTAAAACCTTCAACTACTGATGATGTCCGATTGTTGCCTTTTAAGTTCAGGTTGCTCTGCTTGTACACACTCACCAAAAACATCCTGTATGCATTAAATCTTGTGGCCCTGCACAAAAATGTGCTGCCGTCTGCATTTCTGTAGTCCCTGGGCTGTCTCCACTGGCTAATAACCTGAGGAAATGGCAGATCAGATTTATTTACTAAGCACAAATTAGAAGAGGAGGAAACTGTTGGACTGGGAGAGTGAGTGCATGAGGACCTGTGACACATCTCGGCATGCGATATCAAAGCTGTTACCAGCAACCCAGTTTGATTGTGGGCTGTAACAGCTTTTTGCACTGCTGTCAAATAATTTCTGCTCCTAAAGCCACTACCAGCAGGGTGGACTACATATACCAGAGAACAAGGGCTCTGAGCAACCAATCTCCTTACTGTTGTCCAAAAATCTCTTCTAGCAAAAAATTTTGGGGAATGCGCAGGTGTTCTTTACCAAAGTCTTACGAGCTTTTAATCGCAGATTCTGTTAACAAATTTACTAAACTAATAGATTTTAAAATTCAAATAGGATTTATGCTATTTTCTTATTATGGCCTGAGCATTCATCTGTTAAAAGGTTGAAAAGAGCGGAGAAGGGTCTGCAGCTGAGAAATAAAATCCATAACCTGACATTGATAGTTTCTTGTATAGTTTGAATTCGGTACAATTTTTTGGGGGGTGAAATACAGTCTAGTTGTTAACTTCTCACAACTCTACACAATGTTATGTAAAAACAGGCTGTTACTTTCAACTGAGCTGCAAGTTTTTTTTTTATTTACCCTTCCTGGGTGGGAAATGATGATATGATTAGGATAATTATGAGATTCAGTGGTTGCTGTGTGTCAATTTTTTGACACGCATTTGAGCCAAGTTATGAAAGTTGTTGGAGAGCTGGGGGATCTGTCTCTGATTTACTGGCCTGCCGGTGGAACATAGCTGGTTAAGGCCAGGTCACTGTTTGCGATAATGGGTTATATTTGGGTTGTTATATAAGAGCCATATAAATGGTTTTAAAAATAACAATTATAAAACTTTCTTATTATGACTCATTTTTCTCTTTGACACAAACTGCTTTTAAACTAACTTCTGTTCTTGCAGTCACTATTTCTTGCACAGTGGAGCAAAGATGCTTGTGTCAAGGCCAGGGAGGATCCACTGGATCCGATCAAGATGTCTTCAAAGGTCTAATTTAACTCAAAAGGTCCTTTTAAGCTGCTGTGTCTGAAAACCACTATCTCAGATAATACGCCAACAATCTATGGATTTAAATCCAGGAACTTCTGGCTGAAAGAGACCAGTTCTGCCAGCCAGACAGAGCCTGACCTGAATACAAAGGAGGACATGAAGCAAGATTGGGAGGCTGTCAAAACAGGACAACAGGAGAGAAATCCAAGTGGCTAAGAAAGCACTTGAGGAAACAGAGAAGGCCCAAAGATGGCGAAGGATCATCTGAATGACAAGAAAAAGAAACTGGAAGCTGAAAGAAAAAATCTGGAGGAAGTCAAAGCAAAAGTGGAGCAGGTCTTTCAGACTGACACTAACCAGAACACACCAGCAGATGAAAAGCAAGACTGGGAGTCTTAACACAGTTGGAGGACGACAGAAAATAAATCCAAGGGACAAAAACAAAAGAAAAACTCTTGAAAGGACCAAGACAACCCAGGAGATGGAGAAGGAACATTTAAATGAAGAAAATGAGAAACTGGAAACTGATAGACACAATTTAGAGGATAAAAAAGGAAGCAAGTCATCCAGAAAGTCAAGCCAAAGCAGTTTGCTTTGGCTTGACTTGAGCAAAAGTCAAGTCAAAGTGAAATATGAAAGAAATTAATAAAAATACTGAGAACAAGCAAAACCATGTAAGCAGAGAAACAAACATTGCAAGAAGAGGCAAAAAAACAACAACTGAAGATTATCGTAAAAGACTCCAAGTATACAAAGATGATTTAAACAAACAGAAGACTAAGATGGAGCTAGGAAACAAAGCCCTGCAGGTGAAAATGGAAAAGCTAGAGGAGATAAAGGGAGCCCTGTAGAAAAAGAGGAAAAATCTGAGGAGACTTCAAAACAACTAAAACAAGAAAAGCAAGAACTCCAGGAGCAAATGAAAATGGTTGAGGAAAAGCAGTATGACTTTCAACTCCATAAGGAGATTTTCTACTCACTCAAACTTGAAGATGAGCAGAAACTAAATTTACAGGAAGAGGGAAAGAAAATCAGAGAGGAGACCGCAAAACTGCAAAACAAAGAAGTTCAAGAGCAAATGAAACTAGTTCAGGATAACAGCCGTGAACTTGAACTCCAACAGAAAGACTTTAAACAGCGTCTCAAACAACGTGAGGAGGGAAAATCTAAATTGAAGAAAGCAAATTAAATAAAACAAGGAGATGATAAAACAAGGAAATCAAGACAAGACAAAGAAAGGAAGAGAAAAAAGAGAAAAACAATAAGAAAGCTCAGAAGAATAAGCATAGCTTCTGGAGCTAGATACAAAAAAAGGCTAAAAAGGACAACAACAAGCAGGTGGAGGACGTTCCTGGATGTTCAACTTCGACTGAATAATCTGCAACTCTTCCTTCCCTCTTTTACCTCCACCATCATTCATTTATCCTCACTCCGAACTACCATCATCCTTATCTCTAACTAATTCACCCTAAAATTCAATCCTATTAAACCCATGTTTATACCACCTATGAACCTCTTCTTCGTTTTCCAATATTTGTCTTCTTTTTTTAAAAGCTGATACAATAAAAACTCCACATCAATTATCTGAATCTCAGTATAAACTCAGTCAAATAAATAACATCTACAGTAGATTCTGCCTGTAACTATTATTATTGTTCTGTAAATGATTCATGTGGGACCCGAACTCTGCTATTCCATATTAATACTATGTATGAAAAGAGGCCATCTTCAAAACTTTAATATGACTAAAGAAAATCATAGTATTAGTCCTTATACTTTTTTATAGGCAACGTATCTGAAGGTAAAGTGCTTTTATCTGAAAATGAAACTTCGCCAGTGACTTTTTAAAGCCAAAAGTAGCTTGATTCTTGTCTTTTCATAGGACTTTTGTGTTTTAATTGTTTATTTGTTTAGAATAAAGTTAATATAAACCCATACAAAGAGCACATTAAAAAATCCGCTGAATCCAGGGAGCACACTTGCACAAATTATACTATTATTTTACTTGTGTTTGTGGATAAAAAACACTGGAAGAAGATTTACACTTTTTGAAAAGAAAATAATGTTATCCATTATATGCATCCAAATTAGCTAATTTTAATGAGTTTTTAATTAGAGTTATTCAGAGGTCTCATTTACTCAGCTGCCTGACCAGCAGCAAAAACGCCAGACAGTCTACACATTACATTAAATGTCATCAAATAGTAAATCACGCACATGTACTATCCAAGAATACAAAGCGTGGTCAAAGTTAAAATCCCATATAATCAAATCCTCAAAAAGACAGAGACTGTATTCTATCTGTATAATAGCCGTGTGTATCATTAAGAAGACATATCACTTGTTTTAGAAGGACAGCTTTCCCTAGATGTGCTGCACAAGAAGACAGTGTAAGTGAAGAAACAATGAGTGAATGTCTGGGTGACTCATCTGGAAGGCGGACAATCTGTCACATAGTCTTTTGTTTACCTTACAAACTATCTAAAAACCTCATAGTTTCAAATATCATTTACTACAACAACATCCATTTTAAAGCCTCATTTCCGACATGATAGTGCTGTCAGACCAGGAAGCTCTTTTAACAATATTCTTCACTTAGGAAAGAGATGGACACTTCTGTGTCCATCTCTGTGTGTCATTCAGATGGAAAGAGATAAGGGACATATCACCTTTGTCGGCCATGCTTGGCTTTAAGAGTAAGCATCATGAGCTGGAATCACTCCTTGTCCATTTTAACATCTCCATCCATCTCTGTGGAGCATGGTGGAGTGTGGGCAAAGATGATGTGATAGGAGAGATGGATTGTGCAGTTTTGTTTAGCTTTTTTGTTAACTTATCTGCAGTGTCAAGCTGTGGTGGAGCATTCACATTGTCAGTATAATCAAAGTGACAAAACACTACACACCTGCACTTAGTCAAAAGCAGATAGTTAGAGGAACAACTAAAATCCAAAACATGATTCCAAAGTTGAAAATATAATAAATCAGGACATGTCCTGTCTCCATATATATATATATATATATATAAAGGACTGTCTCAGAAAATTAGAATATTGTGATAAAGTTCTTTATTTCCTGTAATGCAATTAAAAAACATGAAATGTC
>JBAMHW010000024.1:15810094-15835865 GCA_037177495.1 Rhadinocentrus ornatus | reverse complement strand
TACAGGAAATAAAGAACTTTATCACAATATTCTAATTTTCTGAGACAGTCCTGTATATATATATATATATATATATATATATATATACACACCCCTGTTTCCTTTGAGATTTTACTTTTCATTTCTGTATAACAATTTCCACAAGGGGGGAAAACTTAACGATATTTATGCAACCCCAAAGCCCAGGGGCTTCAGGAAAAATCAATAATGTTCTCAAAAGCTACTGAAAGGAGCCCGTTCAGCACAGCACCGACAATCCGAATGAGGCACAATTGGAGTTTTGAGTGTGTGGGCACATGAGTGTGCTAAACAGAAGAAGCAGAGGGGATAGAAGGGAAAAAAAAGCATGTTTGTATGCTTAATGTCAGAACCACAGCTGTAATACAAAATCCTTTTTGTAATGACAAATATGATTATCACTCACTACTTTTCAGCACAATAGTTGACCTTGGAAGGAAATAGCTTAAATTCCTTCAACATCTCAATAAAAAAATTCCACAACATCACTTTCCCCTGCTCAAGGTTATAACGCCACAGTGATGGCTACTCAGAGCATGATGAGCTTCTTCATTGGAAAACCTTGAAAATAACAGCTGTGGTAAATGGAGTATTAAGTGAGTAGAATAATAGCCTCCAACAAGGAACCTGACAAACACTACTGTCCCAGATTGGTTTCGCACAGTATGTAAATGCAAACTAGCAGCTATAAGCGCAGTAGGCTCACTCCATATGAATGCACCACCTTTATAGAAACTATATTACAGTAAAAATATTAATCATTCTTGGTATTGTTGTCAAAGGGGTGGCGGGGGATGGCTGTACTGGAAGTAAGCTTGGTGTCACCAGAATGAGTTGATTGTTGGGTGAGATGGGGAGCTTGGGAATTACCATAATTACTCTGGCAGGCTCTGCAACACACCAAGGTCACCCTGCTTCATCAGTCTTAGCTCAGTTTAGTGCCGAGGGAGTACATCAGAAACACAGGACCAGACGCTTTACACTTCACTGGGGGTTTGAACACATACAATACTTTGCAATCCTGCAAAGCTTGGCTACAAACACAGAAATCTGACCCTGTATTCCTCACACACCACAACAAAACTGCACTGTCACAGCCACACACTCCACTAGCAGGCCTTCAAAGTCTGGGCAGAAAGAAATTGGCATTCACATGGCAACAGCAACACACATACGCTCTACAGTAAAGAAAACCCTCATCTCTCAAGTCTTGAAAACGCTTCCTGCTCTCCACAAAAAAATCCAACATTTGCATACAGCCAATCAGCTATTTAATATGTCTACACCAGAGCTCGAAGTGAGTCACATCCAAAGTCAAAGAGCCAAAGACTTAGTCACATCCCTCTAGGGTATCAACAGTGATTAATTCAGCTTCAGGTTCTGCGATGCTTCCTCTCTTTTCCCCTGTCCTCTCTTGTCTTATCTCCATCTCCTACTCATTAACTGTGTTCTGTTGCTGATGCAGCCGATGCAATGTGAAGGCGTAAAGGCGTCCGCTTATCTGTTTTAACTTCTCCAACAATCACAATTAGTCTCCAACAATCACAATTGTCCTGATGCAATATACAATTGTAAATTGAGTGGAGTGAAAATATGTTTCAGTAGTACTTTGAGTTAAAAGTGTAATCCCATGTGTCATATAGTACAGTAAATATCTGCAATTTACCCAAGGAATACTTGAAAAAGGCAATAGCATGCACTGAAAGCTCTAGAAAAACTAATTATAAAAGAACTTACACTATTTTTTTTTAAAATAATATATATATTGAATAAACAACCAAGTCAACCAAAAACAATAATTAGAAATAAAAAAATTATTTAGTAAATTCCACCCCAGAGCTATATTTTAAAGGCTTTTCTTTTGGGCATAATAGGATAATCATAGCATAGCAGAAATAGCAGCTAGTGTGCCTTGATCAAACATCAAAAATAAACTAAATGGATGATGGACAAAGCAACTCTTGGCCATGCACCAAGGTCATCTATTCACTGGCAGTAGATATAATCGATTTATCTTGCCTAAATATGTGCACTATGCTTTTATAAAGCATCAATTTAGTATATAATAAGAATATGAAACCAGTGTGGAAAAAAAAGTTTGAGGACCTTCAATCATTTAGAGACCAAACAGTCTTGTATGGACTAGAGTGAAGAATAAATTAATTTAATACAGCAGGTCTCATGGCAACAACAGAAATCAGACACTGCTGCAGTCCTGTCTAATATCCCAACAATATTAATCAAATGTTGAGGGATTAAACATGAAATGTGACTTGGGTTGGTACTTTTCAGTAATGCTGACATTAACTAGCTTGCAACAATGAGGTTATTCCAACAGGTAGCCACTGATCTGGTTTCCATTACTAAATCCAGCCAGAGACCACATGTCTCTTCCTTCCTAGGACAGAAATAAGAAGTGTAAGCACTGTGATTTCTATAACACTTGGAAGTTCTTATGCATTGTTCAAATCATGGGGTAAAAACTTTTTCTTTTATATACAGTTCATGGGCAAAACAAAAATTTCTCAGTCAGTAACCTGGTGAAACCTCAGTTCTTCTGTTTCAGATCTTTAGAGGACATATCCAAAGCATTTTTACAATCGAACTTGATGTCTTTGGGGCTTTAACCTTTTTAAAAGACATGTAATGACAGTGTTGGACTAAAAGGAGGAATTATGGATATATTTTTTTTATCATCTATGGATATTCACAATCAATTGGCAAAAAACAAACAAACAAACAAACAAAAAAACAAACAAACAAAAAAACCAAACCCTCAAACAAACAGCTTATAAGTTAATTGACAAAGAAATGATCTTTAGTTGCAGGCCCAATTAGCAGCAAAATAAAACCTTTACAATACCATCATCACTGTGAAAATGTTAATATGTAACTCTGACTTTATTATCTGTACATGGATTTGTATTAACTTCAATTTCTGCTTTCTTTATGTAAAATCTCACTATAAAAACAAAAAAAAAACAACAACAAATTGGTGTGTGTGGTGGAGTAGATGAAGCACAGTCCTGTCTGTTGGCTATTTATTTTCTGGTGCTTACTGGAGTTAGTTGTGGAGAGAAAGCAACTTCTTTCCTCTATTGTTTTATTCATTTTCTGACAATATAATGCATGTATGCAACTAGACTTACAATAAGTATTAAAGTTAGGGATCATTTGGTCTTATTGAAGTTCATCTGTGAAAAGGCACCGATTGTGCTCAGTGAATATACTATACTTTTGTTTTTAATAAATATAATGTATACGTATATATATTTGTTTGTTTTTAACAACAGAAAGAGAGATTGGAGATGATGATTTCTGACATTCAACAATATCTCTGCTTTCCTTTTTAGTGGCTTGCATGCTTGATTACTTCTCCTTTCCAATCCAATGTGAAATTATGAGCTCTTGGTGAGGCAGCAACACATAACACCTCTTTCAGCTAGATTTCCTTGACAACAGTCAAACAGTGAAAAGATTCACAGTCGCTCTACGTTGTCTCACTTAAAGATTACAGGATATATGGTGACAAGTGGCGTACAGGAAAAAAAATAGTGCAGCATGTCAAAACTATAACCTTACTAACAGTTTGCTATCTAAGTTGAGCAGGACATACTTCCAGCACCTTTCACTCTTCAGAAAGGCTGTGGGAAGAACGGGTTTTTCTAAAACGTGAGATGTTGCAGGAGGTAGACACCCTAAGGCTCACAATAGAATATAAGAAAAATAAAAGGTGTTCTGGCACCTGTTGATGTCTTGAAACACCAAAGAGTTTGAAGAGTTTTTTGGCCTGAGGGGAGGAATTGAAAGAAAGAGGAAAAAAGAAAATAGATGAAAAATGAACCCCCGCTGTTTTTTATGTAATGTGGAGCTGAGCTGATATGTTTCACACGACTTAACATTTAGCATCTGCACGACTCATCTTGCCAGCAAGGGCTGGAATCCTGAGTGACGCTGTAAAAATTTCCCGACACAAGTGTAGCACTTCATCTGCTCTATGCTGCAGATTGATGAAGGACTACTGAGTGGATGCTAAATGATCAAGGACAAGGAGCATGGTCTGAATGGTGCCGTCAAAAAGTAATTACAGAATTGTTCCTTTTGTCAAGGACAAAGTCTCCAGTGTCACACTTTCCTTCCAGAGCGCATTTTGGAACGACATCAACATCCAGATTTATCATAGATTTATAAGTCTTTATGACTCACCTTATTTTCAACATTAACCCCCACAGAGATGGGCGTTTATGCATGTAAAAATGTCTCCCACTGTGAGAACAGTTTCACCCTCTCGTGAAATTCAAGTAATCTTCAAAAACAGAGATATTTCTTCTGGCTTTGAAAAAGTGCTCAGCAGTGCAGAAATTCTTGCAGCCTGTTGTTATGGCAAACACATAAAGGCATAATACCTCGAGCATGGTTGCTTTATTAATGCATCCATTGAGGACAACTATATCTTGGAAGCTCTGTTGCCTTACAAAAACAACAAGCAACGTGTGTACACAGCCAGCATGATTGAACTCATGAGCGAGAATAAGACTGCATGAATATAAGCATGAGACAGCCACGGGCGACAAACAGGAGTAAGAAAAATCAAGCGTAATCTGAAGTATAAGGTAATTTTAACATCCATTAACAGTCAGAGGTTTGAGTTTTGAAAAAAAAAAATTAAAAAGAAAATAGGGAAGTGTGAGGCCAGGTGCACCACTCATACACACACATACTAGGAAAGGTTGATGGGTTACTGCAATGGGTGTAATATACAAAAAACTATTTGATGGACAGAAACTTTGACCTGCTGGTGTACCTAGGTCTGGGACGTCCAGCACCATATCTCAAGGGCAGTTTCCCTGCTCCAACACACCTGACTCAAATTAAACAGGTCTCCCCAACAGCTTGTTAAGTTCTACACAATCCAACGGTCTATTCATTTGAGTCAGGTGTGTTGAAGCATGTAAACATCAAAGACTGGAGCTGGACATCACTGCTCTATGTGAAAAGTTAAAGGGCCATCAAAATCATAGCAGCCTGTCCCAAGGCAGTAATGAACAACTTGCAGCTTTTTGTGACATATTAGCCTGGAGCAAAGCAATGGCTCAGCAGACTGATGCTGCAATCCATACAGCCATGCAGCTAACATGGTTGAAAACTGCAGCATAAAATGGTGCAGAAGATACAAAGATAAGACCCCCCATTGTTTAACGTGTTACTTTCTTTTACTGATGGCTGCCTGTTCATGCATAAACTCAGCCGAGCGTTTACCAAGACTCGTCTATATCCTAATTCTCACTTTGAAATCTGAAAACAAGAGCTCAGGATTTTTTGTGTGTGTTCTGAGGGTTTACACGCTTATATAGACAACAGCGATCTTTTGCTTCACAAAGGTGAAGTATCTTTAAAAAAACAAGACCAAGTTGTTTCTTCTTATCTTTATGAGACCTGATGAGAAACATTTAAACTCAAAATCAACTTAGTGCTGAAAAAATGAAGGTGATGATGACCTGATGAGTGATTACATTTTGCTGAAGGTTGAAGGAAGCACTGTTAAATGCTAAACATGAACACACAGATTCACACTGAACTTATGTAACATAAATTCAATTCTGATCCCGACACATAGCAACACGAGTACAGATTTCAAAGCCAAATGTTTCTAACTCTTAGCTCAGGGGGTGCAAATGTCACCACATATGATCTCCTCGCTGCTTCATTCTCCTTCTCGATTCATGCTGCAGCTTAAATCTCCAAACAACATCTCAAACTGCACTTAGGCTAATTCTCCAGAGAGATACTTTGCATTACTCTCCCGTATTTCCTCCTCTAAGTCCCACGCTCACTTGCTTTCTCCCTGTCATCATTGCTGAAAATAAATCAAAGCTCCAATAATTCACGAGTGTTAAGAGTGTGTGTTCATGCAAGTGCATAGAGGAGAGGAGAAGGGGTCTTTTTTTACAGAAGGATTTTTGAGCAGCTTTAACTTCATTTTGTTATGTGAAGGGAAAGGACAGGAGAGGAAAGAATTAAGAATTTGTTGGTTTTTTTGTCACACGAAGAGAAAAGCTTAAGAATCACATTATTGGAATTGGATGAATATAACTTAATATGAAAATTTCTCTCAACAGGAATCAAATTCTAGTAAGAAAAAGAGCAATGACTGAAAATGTTTGATGCAAACAGACACTTTAAGAAAAAGAATCTACTTCTGACTTTAGTGTGGATTTAAAATATAAAACTGTGTTGCATGTAATTAGACTGAGATTGAACTTTGAGTGAAAAAGTAGAGAGAGAAGAGAAGGAAAGTAGAGAGGAGTGTTGAGAATTGGTTTAGTTAGAGGACATGAAGCAAACAGATTCTGTCTCACTGGGGGTGTTAGTGCTACACAAAGTAGCTGCCAATGTTTTATAAAACAAACAGAAAATGTAGTACTACAATTTCAGCTCAATTAATGATAAGCAGAAAGCAAAACACTTTTAAGAAAACACCTCTATAAACAATGATAAAGAAAAGTAGGTCAGTAAAGATTGACTGCAGTCTGGAGAAAACACAGAGGAGAACAGGAAAAAGAGCACTTTCTGTTTAGGTTGCTGTTTAAAATGAAAGCTCATAATATACTGTAAATGATCTAAACCTGGAGATTGTTTGCAACAATATCTTAATTATGTACTGTGCTGCAGGGTTTATGGACTCAGCATAAATATGTATAATTATTATTATTTTTTTTTTTATCAAACAAACAAAAGAAACTAACACTGTTGTAAAATGTAACATTGAATCCATTATTTAGCTTAAAACTGTAGCTTTCATCTCACCAAGATCAGATAAAGATTTATTTCTTTTTGCTTCAATTCTTATATGCTTGCCAGTGATATGAAAGAAAATGTATTGACATTTAATCCATAAGTGCCATTATTTCCTGAGTAAAGAGATAATATAAAAAAGAAAACCTACAGGTTCTGTGGGCTCCGTCTCTACAGTGCTTGGCACCACTTTTTGTGAAAGCATTGTTTATATCATACAAGACTTATCTTAGAAATGCACTCACCAGCCAGAACTCCTGCCATGTAAAGCAAACTTATTCGTAAGATGCCGTGGACCATCTCTAACGGAACTCCGATCATCAGCTGCAGTAAAGCATTGAATCCCAACTGCTCTAAACTGCATCAAGAGCAGACAGGGAGAAATAAGGGTGATTCAGCCTTATCTGTAACAGCCAATCAGATTCAAACTGATCAAGCAGATGTAAGTGGAGATCATGAACATACCCGACATGCATGAACATGTAGCTGAAGAAGCGCCACACTTGTGCGCGGTGACCGGGGTGGTAGACCAGCGGACTCTTCATAAAGTCAGGCTGATAGGTCTGCAGAACCCACTTGTTGAGCATGATGCCATAGCACATGAACACAATAATCTGCAACACAGGCACAAAAATGACGCCAGCTCTATCTAAAAAGCTCATTATTTCTGTTCTCTGCAGATTGCTGTTTTAAAAAATAGTGAAAACTGCTTTGCAAAACAAAACCCATTGTGCTTCATGAAAGACGCATGACATCTTTTTTGTTTCGCTCAGCTGATGCTTATTGGACTTGTAAGGACAATTACCGCCAACAAAAAAAAAGTCACATCTGGTTCAGTTCCATTCATTTCTTTTCATAGAATAATGAGTCATTGTCTCTGTGAATTAAAATGAATGTGAACTGTTATTATCATATTCTCATTGTCATTACAAACAATTCAGAGCCATTTGGAGGCATTATAAGACCACTTGGCTTTCTTTCCGAAGAATTATGATGATTTCAGGGGAAATGATGAAGTTTTGTTATAAAGCTGTCGGTTATTTTCACTGCTTAATCTGCAACTATTCAACAGTGGCCGGTGAGGGCTTCCCTGCAAGTGGCTTTCTTGTTCTCTTTTTTTTATTTTTTTTTTCGCCAAAATGAACACAATAGTTAAATTAATACCACTGTGGTGGCCTACATGCTGGCTGATCTGGTTTCTAGAGCTGATTCCAAAGTCAAGTGTCCGAAATATCCTTACAGACTGACTGACTGTGGGTTTCAGCTTAAAGGAATGGCATTAAATTCACCCACTAAGCCCCCGGCTCCCTAAAGGGCTACCAGCTCACATCAAGCTTAAAGTAAAACCATGTGATCAAAGGCAGGGTGTTTGGTAAACAAGCCAACAGGACAGTCAGCTCTAGAGGCTTGTAGCACTGACTGCACAAGTCTAAAGAAAACAAAAGTATATTTTATTAACATTTAAATCAGTGGATATAAATGAGTAGTACATAATTATAATTATCTGCTAATTTATAATCAGACAACTATAACATGTAACTATTTACTGACAAAAGGCTGATAATGTGACCCCCTAACCTGAACAATGGTTACAACAGCGATGAACACAGGCGGGGGACACAGGCGGTTTTGGTGGAAGTACCAGCGCCGGTCTGTCTCGCAGGGCAGGATCTCGTAGGCCACATAACGGACAAAACGTTTGTACAGACCCAGCCCCGTCTCGTCCAGCAGGATCTCCCTCTGCAGCGTGCGGCGGCCATTGGCGATGGCCCGTCGGAAACTGCTGGAGCGTTTGCTGCTCATCTGAGTGAAAAATGAAAAACATCCATGTTTGAGTTTTTCCACTATGTCAAGCTAAACAGTTTACACATTATGTCATGTAACTTCTAAAAGTTCTTCTGTAAGCCAAGCAGTAGTCGCTCAATCAACACACAACCCACCATAAAGCCTAGCTTGTCTTTTTCACAACTTAGTTTTTTCTGCCCTTCAAACAAATATGTGAGAACTTGTTAATAAGTGAGCTGCAGAGCTTTTTCTAGATTGAATTTGTCATCCTTGGACAGAACAGTTAGCTGTTTTCCATTATCATGCTAAAGGTAAGTAAGCTAATTATGCTGCAACTATTACACAACACTTGAACACACTAGAACTAGAACACAATACTTTGCTTATCTCTGTTTTTGCCAAAAAAGAAAAAACAACAACATAAATTTACAGTGAAGTCTGCGGCTAGATGACACCTAACCAGGATTAAAAGATGTCATCAGTCTGCTGCTAAAGTCGGCATCTCAGAAACGAAAGCCAAAACTACTTTCAGTCTATGCTGATCAAACATAAGAAAAGAAATGTTTGTTCTTTTACAATCTCCATGTAATCATTGTGACTAATCATCATTTTGCACATGATTAGCCAACACTCATGAAGTACTGATTACATAAAGAACAGCAGGGGAAAGGTGCTCTGATCTTTTATAACTTCACACAAAAAAATTGCCAATTACTATACCATTTTATGGATTAATATTTGATGTATTTGCTTCACATGTTCCTGGGTTTTTTTTGTGTTTTTTTTTTTATTTCTGTGGTTTTGTCTGACAGATTTTGTGTGGATTTGGATGAAAATTTGACTGATCTCTTTACTACTGGTTTTAGTATACAGGTAAAATCCTGTTGGAGTAAAACAACTTTTCAAAATAATACTAATTTCAATGTTTCCCGAGTCTGTTTGAATGCTGGGAATAATCTGTATTTTTATTTTTTGCATATATGGCTCAAATATAATAATAAAAACAAAATAAGGTCAAAACTTCCTGAGAAAAGTTTGTCTTTCATAATGAGAAATCAGCAAAAATTTTTAAACAGTTTTTATGGCTCTCAGTGTGTGATACAGAGATAAATGGCAAATGCTGTGGTATTAAAGCTGCACTTGGTTTGGTAAAAATGTCTAAGTTCATCTGCACAACTGGCAGTTGACACTTTTATTCTTATTTAAGTACTAATTAGAAAGTAAAAACAGTATTGAGTGCTTAAATAATCTTTAATGTTTGCCAGTTTTATTACTGGAGAAGGAAATTAATCCTTTTCCCTCATATTTTAACAGCAGATAATTTTTTCATATCAAAGCCATGCTTACACGTGTTAAACAACCTGTGATTACATTTTGGCACAAGAAAGATGACAAACCTGTAGTTGAATATTTAGAGAGATAAGAAAATGCATTATTAATGTATAGGTAGGTTTTGCAAAAGACTAAGTTGAAGCAAGACTGCCAGCAGAGTGGATTTGTGTTCAGACATCATAACAAATGGGCTGCTGAAATTATTCTGCCCTTGAGAAGCAAATCTTTGTTTACAGGAAATTTTCCATGAACACTGAGAGTGTGTGACTCTGTGTGTATGTGTACTTGTATAATCACAGACTCTAGGTTTTCTTAGTGAGCAGGGGCTCTGCAGCAGCCTGCAGGCCAGCAGGACCAACTCTTGATATGTTTTTTAATAGTGGCTTAGGATGAAAACTATCCTAATGCCTCTACTCTGACAGTGAAGGCAGAAAAACTGTCGGGATAAACAGTGACATTTCTTTTTAGCAGAGAGTTACCACTACAAATACTGTAAAACTAGCTACACACAGCAGGGATCCTCTCGAGTCAATATCTGCATGAATTACAGGTAACATCTGGTAGAAGACTGAAGGACTCACTGGCTACCCGAAATCTCTGGTGTAGCTTTAACAATACAGCTGATGTGAATCCAACCAAGCTCATGAAGCAATCACCTTTATCTCAAGCTGAAAACTAAGCAGAAAGAAAAAGAAGGAATGTGTGCAGTACAAATTTACAGTAGCATATCTTATGTACACTTTCTTTGTAACCTTAGCCAACATGGCAGCTTTGCATGAGGTGCCATGAAACCTCTCAAGGAGGCCCCTAGGAAGTTCAATCCACCAATAAAGCGCACCGTTTTAATTCATTAGCCAAGTCCTGCCGCTTGCTGACACAGTTGGTGTTACAGTGAAAGGAATTGTTGGTTAATGAGGAAAACATACTGGATGACAGAGGCATTTAATACGAACAAAAAAATTATGAAGCATAAACGAGAGCGACTGTTTTTTTTCTTTCTTTCAAGAAATTACTCAGAAAAAATGGGGAGGATGGGGTGGAGTGGTAATTCCTTTTAAAAGTTAGCATAGCAAGAGATGGTAACTATCCTAACTGTGGGTAATTATGACACTGGTGGAAGTATAGTGAGGGTGTGAGGGCCTGTTGCATAGTGATAAACCAGAACGATGTCGAGCTGGGCTGCTGGCTCTGCCACAGATGGAGGGTTGCATATTTAGTATGGAAATCAGTCCTGGAAAATGCAATTATACTGTACTTGAGGCAGGCAATGAAAGCCAAAGAAGAGGAGTAGAGAGACATTAGGAAGCAGAAAGTGGGAATTAAGAGGCGAAGACTGCTTGCTCTTGTTGGCTTGGTTAACAAATTCCAGAGTCCATCAGTGGACAGGAAAGGTGAGACATATCTATCATTCTTAACATCTTAATATCACTAAATGCCCCACACAAGAAATAAACAAAAAAAAAAGTTTACATAGATCCTTTCTTTCTCTCTTGGCATTTTTTACAGTCTGTGTTTGGCTTTGTGACAACACCTACTGCCTCTCTAAGCAGTGTTCTCTCCCATTCACAGTGCCTCTGTGAAGATTTGTTCCCTGAAGACACAGCTTAGCATAGCTGTCACTCTGCTTCACCTTCTCTGACATGCAGGACTGCCACCTTTAAAGTGAGCATTAGTAGCCTTTTGAAGTGACGACAGGAGAGAGACAGTGAACAGAAAAAAAGGCATTTATGAACAGCCAAAACCTAAGATAGCTGGCTGAGAGGAGTGACAGACTGAGGTGCAACAAGAATCACATGACATAAATAAAAAAATTTAGAGGGGGAACACCTCTGGTTAGAGCATCAGTAACTTTGGAAGTTCCCTGATGAAACAAAAGCTGCCAGGGAATAATTGTGGTTAAGGCAATGAGCACTAAAAAAAAGACAGTATTCTCCTCTCGGGATGCCTGAAGGAGCCAAACTGACAGCAGTACGCGTATGTGTGTTTTAAAAGTTCATCCACCTCTTCTTGGCAGCTGCATGTTCACAACTGTAAATGCTGCTTTATGCTTTTGTCAATTGTCCTTTATGGATTAATTAGCTGCACCGCATGGTCAATTCCTAACAGCAATATACTAATTAGTAATTATTCTAAAATAGTTCATATGCCATTCAGGAGTCTGCAGGAAAAAAGAGGGAAAAAAATCATAAATTGAGCTCAGTTTATTGTAGCAATTGTCTCTAAATCACTTTCCCTGGCACAGACAATAGATCAGTCGCTGCTGCAAAAACCTCCCAAGACTGCACCAATTAACCAAGCTTACACAGAGATTCACCATCAGCAGCCTAACAGTGTCACCACCCTCAAATACAATAAATATCTGAGCCATCCGGTGAACCAAAAAATCTCCCTGTCCTTTGCTTTCTCCTACTCTCATTCACCCTCACAGCAGAATCTAAACTACTGCAGATCTGTGCCTTGCTGATTCTACCCTGACCCAGATACTCAGGGTCTTTCTTGCTTAAATCCTTTTAAAATGAGAGTCTGCCTTTTTCTTTATGTCCCCTCCTTCAGTAGTTTGTGGCCACAACCTCCCTTCATGGTTTAATCATTACAGTACTGCAACTCAGAAATAAACCTTCACTATAGGACACTTAGCCAAAGTGCACCAGCAAGCCATTTAAAACAGAGAGCTTGGTAGTTTGGTGCAAGCTGTGATGCTGACAGGTAACATCTCGGTCCCTGGAGAGTGATGCACTTTAGGGTATACATTCCTTTAAAACCTTTAAATACTGCATATTGACTACATCAAGACTGGGCCAAATCTTAAAGTTTCTGCTTTGAAAAGTCACAAATGGCTTAAATATATATTTGAATATATAGTACACAAGCAGTACAAGAACAGTATCTAATTATAATTAGATACTGTTCTTGTGGGAACAGAAAATTGAAATGCAACATTTGGACAAAAGAGTAAACAGTATTAAATCCACCAGCCTTAATAAAAAGAATTTCGAGTCTTAATCACACACCCTTACACCATGTAAATAACCATGGCAGCCATTTTGGATCTATGTCGAACATTAGCCAAATTAAGTCTTGAAGGAAACAAAGACATACTTCTTCAGTTACACAAATGGAACATGATAGTAACAGAGGATACTTAAAAGAAAATTATGCGTGCAGTTAGGAATACAGTATATCAGACTTCATGATGTGCTGCTTCTACTCTCAGTTCAAAAGCAGATGCTCCTCTAACCCAAAGTCTTAAAAATGTTTGTGTATTATTATTTACACATTAATAGCTGGCTGGAAAACGTGCAATGGTTGCCCTGGCTTCAGAAGATATTTGTGCAGATATATTCTATTGATTAGCAGTCAGATACAGCCTGCTCTTTATGAGTGTCTGTGTGTGTGTGTGTGCATGAGTGTATGCACGGTTCCCCAAGAGAGATTTTAGCAGAGCGCTGCTTTTTCACCCTTCTGGCTGAACTGATGGAGTTCTCTGGCTAAGATCGCCCTACATGAAAGATTGAATGTGAACGACATGCGAGGCAGTCATATACTTGGGCTGTTGCCTAACGGTGCAGTTCAAATGCTTTTACACCCACTGAGGTCGAGAGAGGCGATGTGGATTCGTGGCTGCAAAACTCACAAAGTAAATGTAGAACAACAGAGAAGACAAGATGTTGAACACTCCCGTTAGACCCAAGCGAAATAAATCTCAACAGTTTGCGAGTTGAACTTGTTGAAAATGCACAGGCTATGTGAATGCATACACACACACACACCCTGCACGTTGCCATGTCCATTTTAATAATGTGGAGGGGTGTTCCATCTTCTACTAAGGTCAGACCACAGATCGATACAGAACCAGACTTAAAGAAGTGGCTATAATACAAATAATGCCAGCACTGAACTTTACAACCTAATCTGATTGGGCTTTCTTTCATTGCACACTGACGACTATTATATTTAAATGTGCTCAATTTAAAATAATGTAAATCAGTGTAACCACAAGCATCATCATCGTCTTATTTTTACAACATTTTTCCGTTTATATATAGATACACAATAATTTGACCAATATGTGATTGGTAATAGCTGCAATTAGTATATGCAAAGTCATTTTAGCATAGTAAAATATGTATGCTGAAACTGTCCACACATTTAAACTTCTGTTTTCACAACAAGTCAGACACACTTAAAGAGTGACGCATATCCTCAAGCAACATCCCACACCAGTGCACCATGATTTAGCTGTAAATTGCAAGAAAGCAGTGGGGGTAAATGGGCTTCACCTGGTTTAACCTTTTCATGCTTGTGGCTGGTATTTTATGCCTCATTCAAATGGATGCATTATGTATGAAGAGTTCATACACAACAATATAACTGTATTATTTTGATAAAACAAGTTAACATTTCCCATATGGCAATACTGTTGTGAATAAAAGTAGAGAATTGGATCAAATGAAGCGAGAAATATTTTTATAGAGTGAAGAGAGAAAGGAAAGTTTAAGGTATTAGTTAATGACCTGGCTGTAAATGTAACACTAGATGAACTTTTCTTAGGGCAGTCTAGAGCTCAGTTCTGAGAGCAGAGACCTGCAGAGCTCACACATCACATGCTGCACACCAGAGGGCCATTCATATAAACATTTAAATATCCTCTAAATTACTCAGCAAATCTGCACTGGCGGTGCTCATGCGTATGAATGAGAGTCTGTTTGCGTTTGATACAGTCTGTGAGTAACGGGGAAATGGGGGTGGTGATACGAATTAGGAGGAAGTGGGTGGCAGCAGCATTAATTACTTATAAATGCCTGGACAGTGTTTATATGTTTGCAAATTCTATGCATGTGCAAAGCAATGCATGTATGTCCCTTCTGCTTTCCCATGTGTCTATCAGATAAATCTTTAAAAATGTGCTCGGGGGTGGGTGGGTGGCGGTGGGGTGGTGGTGGGTCAATATCGTGTCAGGCTATGCATTCTTAAATTACCTCAGATTACGACCTGCAACTACCAATACTGCACAAATCGAAGGCAATTTGCATTTAGCTGATGAGCAATTTTTTAAGTGCTTTCCCGATGCTGATGGAGGTGAAGCCTTTGTTTTCATTTTTATCTTTTGCTCAACATATACTCCCAAAGAAAAAAACAAAACAAAAAGGAACTGATATCTTCAAAGAGGTAGGTTTAAAATGAAGGGGTTATATGATGTTGCATGGTTCTCTGAAATGAGAAAGCAAAGAAATGAGAATAAAAAAGAACAGAAAGAAAAAAAATTCAAGTATGATGAAGGAAGGGCGCTGTACTCTTCTAAAGGGGGGAGGGTTGATATCACTGTGGGAATAGCACCTCTACAGTTATTTCTCTACAGCAGATTTCAGAAATGAAACCAGCTGCAAATTGAGTGGCCTCATGTGGCTTTCATTTCAAACCATTGGTAGAAGAATACAGGCAGAAAATGAAAGAAAAGACAGACATATATGTTTGTTTATATATGTATACAGATGAAAGCATGAAAAGGGGAAAGGATCTTAAAGGAGTGAAGTCATACCAGGAATTGCTTTGTGCTGAATTAATTACAATGCTAACTCTCATATGCTGCCAGGAGCCAAAAGCAGGTGCTCAGGTATGAGCTTGGAGAGAATCTGCATTAAACATGTAAATCTCTACATGAATTTCTAATAGGAGTATAAAGGTAAACACAGGCAGGTGAAGAAGCAGGGAATAAATGAACAGAGAATGAAGAGCCTAAGAAGCCAAAATAGTGCCTCAGCATAAAGGCATTTGAGGCTGTTAGGCACATCGACTGTTCTCACATCAGTGTATAAAACTCACTCTTGCAGTTACAGTCCTCAGCTAATCAGCCTTTAGAAATCACAAAATGTTTCAAGGCAGACTGGTGAAACACAATCCAGCGCAATTTTGTTTTATCTAATTTAATTCCAACTCAATTTAAATGCATTTTGCATATTTGAATTACTGTAAACAAAATCTGTGGCTTTAATAATGTGCTCGCTCTGCTTGGTGTGGGTGTTTTCTAGTGCTTGCTTTGCACCTTTTGTGAGAGTGTCTGAATTTACCGACACATTAAGTGGAAGAATTGATCCCTCTTTTGCAGGACAACTATCTGAATGATCCAGTCAATTTTTGCTACTGTGGAGCTTTCTGGCTCTGTCTGAATCAATTCCGTAACCTTTCTGAAATCTAACAAAACGTGCCATGTGTGAAACTTTGTGTCTGACTTGGCAGGTCCTGAAATATATCACACAGCTTGCTGTGCCTGTACATGCATGCGTACACTTTCCACTCACCAGTTCAATGAGCTCCTGGTAGCACACCTGTCCCTCTTCATTGCTCTGGACAAGGGCTAACAACATGTCCAGTTTGGATGGGTCCAGTTGCAGCTCATGGTGCTCCACCAAGCTGGTGAAGTTCTCCACTGGGATAAAACCGGTGTTCTCTGGGTCCAGCTGGGAAAAAAAACGAAGAAATAAAGCCCACCTTTAGACAATTGGGATAAATACTGTAATGAACTGTGATACCTCAATTAAACCTTGGGAAAAAACAGTAAATGGTGAATTTATCAAACCAACAGGGTGGTTCTTGTTAATGCTGGGAGCAGCAGCAACAGCCAGTTATGCATGTGATTCTAACACAATATGATCTGCTGTTACCCAGAGGAAAAAAACACACATTTTGAATTAAGTAAGGATGACTTCTCAGTCATTATTTCTGAGTTGTTGCATTACTTCACTATTTGAGTCTGTATGTGGTCACATTTGCATATGTTTTTTCATAATGACCACTCACACACTGAGGCCAAAAAAACGCATGGGTTATTACTGCTGAGGATTGTGCTACTCGCAATTGATTTGAGCAGAAGAGTGTCATAAAAACGACTGAGAGAAGTTGTCTAAAATCGCACCAGCTTTTAAAAAATGGTTTGTAAAGTATCAGGTATGCATCTACACTTGGTTTGTGTAATGCTTTTTAATTTTTGGGGGCCAGCAGTTTATTGTACTTTTTACTTTATTTCTTCCTTACCCTCCCATCTTAAGTGCAAATCAATATTTCTCAATAAAGTGTTCATTTCTGGATCCAGCTTGCTTTTGTGTGTCCTTCTGCTTCTGTTCAAAAGTGCCAGAGGACAAACTTATTCAGCACAAAGAGACAATGTGGTGCTTCTCATTTTAGCAAACTCCCGAAAGCTAACATCGATTCATTAGATTTTTCGACAGTAAACTAACATTGTCTAGTTGCTCCAAGGAGGAGTGTAGTTTCAGAAGTTGCGTCAGTGTGTAATCAGTCATGTTGGGTCATCTTCACCCGTGTCCATTTAATGAATCCAATCAATGCTGCCTTAGTCTTGATGTGAACTGCTCTGACGTGGTTAGATAGAGATGTTTCACCAGCTGCATGAAGAGGATGGTATTAAACTCATCATGTAGGCACCTACTGCTCTATGAAAAGGGTGCAGAAGATCAATCAGAACATTAGTTGTTGAGAGAATATCTGTCTGAACATCTTCACTGCGTGCACTTTGCTTCCCACCAATATGGTTTCCAGGCTATTTCACAGTCTGGTTCCATTAGAGGCTGAGAAATAAAAAAGTTTTGATAAATATTTAAAATTTTCCCTGAACACTAGAGTATTTACTCACTAGTAAGAGTGCTGAAGATGTAGGAAGTAATGGGTCAGTTTAGATAATGCTTAACTCAGATTAAGTGTCCTCCCAAGACTAGTTAACAAAAAGAATTTTTCTTATTACAGTATTTAACAACACTGTGTTTACTGACAACTCCCACAAGAATAATTTTATAATGCTATTTATGTCACTCCAAACTTTGAGAAAACCTGAAAATCAATAGAATGACTCCTGTATGGTCATTGTTTCTCAAAACTCATTTACTGATGATCTAAACTTATTGAAAACTCTAGATAGTCTGAAATGCACATAAATAATTTTTGTGAACAGCAATGAGCTAAAACAAACAACCCATGTCTATATTTAGTTAATCCCCTTTACATTGTGTTTAATGGCCATTTATTCAAATGTGGTCCCCTTGGTCCCTTAAATAGAGCAGAGCAACGTGGTGCTGATATCTCCAGTGTTTGAAAAGTGTAGCAGGAGCTTTAGGAGAAAAAAGCACATAAAGAAAAGACAGCAAAGATGCAAGAGGTGGAAAATGGGTGAGGGATATGGGTGATTGGTGGGTTGATAAAAGAAATGAAAAATGATTCTGTTAAAGTAGAAGGAGACGATGGTATGAAGCATAGGAGAAGAGTTGGCACAGTGAAAAAGGAGACAGAAATGTAACGTAGAGGTTTAAATATGCCTCACCGCTGACTGTTATACAGCATGAGCATCTGTCTAGCCTAGTGGTCTGGCAGTGAATCCTCTTCTTCTTCTTCTTCTCATAAGAGGGCTGTGACACACTCCAGTGCTCTGCATCCACTTTCCACAGAGGAGAGATAGATCAGCTTCAAATGTGCTCCTGGCTCAGGCCCGGCTGACAGGGGGAACAGAGAGCCACATTGGGGATGTCTGATTACTGTCAGCCTCCATATGTCAGCACATCACTATACTACACATACAGCGGCAGCTCACACGCAGAGGCACACTGTATATGGCTGTGCACTATTATGCAAACCAAGTGTTGACGCTGAGCTGTCACACTACACAGATACTGTTCCCTTCATAGTCTGACCTTATTCAGTAAGAACGTTACACAGGGGACACCATCCACTGAGGATACAAGGAGGTGAAAGATTGGTTCTTGTAGCCAATTATGGTTATCAATTACCAAGATGAGAAACACTGAGATGAATGAGTAGTGGCGAGAGGAGCCCCCCCTTCTTTTTGTTCAGGCTTGGGATGTGTATATACAGAGAGGAGGGATTCAGAGAAAGAAGACAGGGCTAAAAGAAGGAGGGGAAGAACACTGAGAGGGAAGCAGTTATTGAAGCGATCCAACACTGGTGAGGGCGACACTTTGACAAGCCGCATACGTTGCCATAGTTACTAGTCGCCTGTGTGTCATCCCTCTCTTACATTTCCCCCCTTTTTTTCATGAAATATTGGCATTCCAGAGGCAAAGGAAGAAGGGTATAATTTACATACTTAAGAAGAAAATAGATCAAATGTAGAAATATGGAATCAGACTAGTGAGATAAGAATAGATCAACAACAAGACAATGATAGGGTATGAAAATAAAGGGATGCGCACTGGAGGATTATAGAAAGAAGGCGGAGCTGTGGGGTGAAGACCAAGACACCAAACTTGGCTGGCTTAAGATTAAGTTGAAAGAGATGGAACAGACACCGGATAATAATGTAAACATGAGAACAAGGGGGAGAGCAAGGAGGTGGAGAGTGCTGACTGCAGGGGGATGACCTCAGTGTTAACCCCTGGGACCTCTATTACCTCCAGAACAGTGACTGGGACTGGCCCCCGTAAACCACTGACTTATCAGTCTGTTTCACAGGGGATCCAGAATAAATTCTGCAGACCAGAAACAAACCCGAGCCATGACAGACGTATTGCAGGTGGGCCAAAACACAGCAGACATAATCAACTTTAATGCAGCAGACATGAAACCGCTGTATGTACCATTGCACCCACAGATTTGTTTGCAGAAAATAGAGCTGGTTAAAATGATGACTCTCAGACTTCTTTTTATATTTATTACAGTAAAATTATTTCTATAAACAAACAATTATTAATACAAAGAATTCACAAAGAACTCAAGTAACATGTGGGCAGTTGTAACCATTGGTTGACATTATTTAGGTTTATAATAAAGATTAGTTAGCCCAAAATCAACAAATTAGGATTTGCTCGGAAATGTTTAAAAGGCTTAAGCTGACTTGAGGTTATCAATGTTTGCACAGAGCTTCACATTAAACACAGCTCAGCCAGATCTATTGAGATTAGTGGTATTTTGTTTGTGAAAATTACAGTACCTGAAGAAATTCAGGCTAAGACCTAAATAATCTACCTTTTCTTCATTGGACGAATTAATAAGACACCATAAAGAAAAAACTGTATTTAGCCTTTGGAGCCAGCTTTAGTGACAGAGTACCAACACTGTGGCAAAGAGCCAATACTACACAGTACTTTGTTCTCTGTAAACCAGAACACTAAGCCTGAACAGAACTGAGTGTCTACAGAGGGCAGTGGCATTTACAGGGAAGAGCATATTTGCATGGAATCAGATAAAAAATCCTTTATATGTCTCTGCTGCCCTCAGAACACACTGGTCTTCACCAACAACTGGGCCACTGACACTGTAATTATCACAATGTGTGTTCTGCTGTGATGTTACTATCAGCACATTCAGATTTAACCACTGTGGCACTGCCATGCGATGCCCCTAAGATCCAAACCGTTTCTCCTGCTCAAGGACAACAACTGAAGAGACATATCCGAGGAACTTTTCTTGATCCAATTAACAATGTAACTACATTTCCGGATGCTTAAAAGACCACACAAACAGCCAGTAGCCAGAATAATAAAAAAAGGGGGAGCGTATAAGCCCTATTCTCTCTACTTGACATAAATATGTCAGAGGAGCACTCAGAACCCCAAGGCAAGATATGAATAAGCAAGATAAGAACTGCGAGACACACAATGAGATAAGCACAAAGTAATGATGGCAAATTTTAGTAAAAGACTGCTGCCAAGCATCATGTTCCCTTGTCAGTGGCACTGCAATGGAAAGAGCCTAAGTGTGAGCCTGCATAGGCCATAAATATCCTGAGCTCAGCAGACAAAGACTAGTAAAATCACTCATGCTGCCACTGTTGCATTCTTTTTCTCTCCACTTGAAGCATTTTCATGTAGTTGACTGCCTTCAACATCTAATGTATATGTGATCTAATGGTTTATCAATTTTTGAGTCTCAATTCTGCCTACTGCTTTATTTGTCTGTCTAGTAATGTCTAAATGGTGTCCATAAATAATATTAAAAAAACTACAATAATAAAGTAGACATCTTTAAGAAAAGGAAAACATGGTTTAAGTGATTTAATATATTATATAACTTAGATTATTATTATCTTTTTTCACTCTGCAAACTACAACATTTAAAATGCCCTTAGGTAAAATACTTGGTGTGCTTGTGGGTTTTCATAGAGACTAAAGGGACACTGTGGTTGTTGCAGAGAGCCTCCAGTGAAATGTGACAGAATAAATCTGGAGGGCAGAGCTGCAACAACAGAAGGTATGCCCTGCAAAATGTTTACTTGGATAAAGATGAGGAAAAACTGCCCAATATTTAGGCAGGCAGCAGTTTTGTTTAAAAACAAGCTCACCTGTTCACAATCCAAAAGTGGTTGGCACATTAAATTTAATTCTGGTTTAATTAGAGGAACCTTTTCCAAATCAAAGACTGCTGCATGGGACCCCAAAGGTAAAAAGAAAGGCTTTTTGTTCAGCCAGAGTGAGTGATTTGGTCCAGGCTTGAGCTTAATCAGACTGTAGCCTTCACAAACGGTCTATATGAGCATACTGGCATTAGCAAAAATAAAGCTGGCAATCAATAAACAGCTAGCTGTTTATAACGTGGGAATATTGGCTCCATCCTCAGTTTAAGCCCCTGCCTAACCTGAAAACTGATATTAAAACAGATGATTCAGTCTCTCTGATGCCACATACTAATAAACCGGTGAAAGAATATGTATGGCTCCGAACCACTAAGCATTTATAAACAAAGTGCTTATAGAGTGCTTAGAGAGATTCTTCTCACTCAACCTACAGGGAAGTTCTACCTTTTACTTAGAAAACACATACACACACACAGATCAATAAATAAAAATAGAAAAATGCAGCTGTGCACATGATCACAGGCTCACAAATATCTGCATTCCCTTGAGTCTGTCCCATTTGCGACCCTTAAACCCTGCAGCTAGACAATCAATGTCTCTCTCTTGGATGTAATGACTGCCCAATCAATCTGCCAATCAGCCTAAACCCCAATAGGCCAGTTTGTTACCAAAACCAGGAATCATACGATTTAAAAATAAAAAAAAAATAAAATAAAAAAAAATAAAAGTACAGCAGAACTGAAAAGACACATGCAGACATAATTTAAAACCTCCAGATCCACAACCCCGAAATATAAACATGCTTTTTAGGGTAGGATATTCCCTCAAATCATTTTGGCTTGTTAATTCTGGAGACGGTAGACCAAAGCTAAATTTGACTGGAAAGAAAAAACTGTAGTTTGGCTGGAAGATTCAAGGAAACCAGATGTCAAGAACTACATTTTTCACTGGTCGAAATATGGTCCACCAACATTGGGTTTTGCCTTGGCAAGCATCTTCAACAACATGGCAGAGAAAAACAGAAACATTTGAAGCCAAAAACAGCTTCTGTTTTAAAAGCAAGAATAAAAACATGCTGTGGATTTCACAGGAACTAGATGGCAGCTTGATTCTTATTAGAAATCTTGTGATCCTGAGGTAATATTGGGCATGTGGCAGGTATGGCTAAAACAACTTAAAGAGCAAAGAAGGGGGGGAAACACACACATACCATTATACCCATGCACATACAGTATTATTGCTGCAAATGTGGATGCAGCTGCCATAATGAACCAATAATTTCACTCTTTACTTAGAATACAGCAATCATCTTTACATCCACTCTTGCAATAAATCCATCCATTTGCACATCCATCCCTTCCATTATCAATTCTATAAATCATGATGCTCCCCCCTTCCTGCGGTGGCTCATGATCTGACCTCATGTTCTTGGGGCCAACATGGCTCCACAATACTCACATGTGTCATGTTGTCCTGTGCGTTCATTCTGCTCGTGCAAACAGCCTTGTGCTATCAATCCTAACATCAGTTCTCCCCATTGCCTCCATGTCTCAGTCACTGGGTAGACGGTGATGTGGCCATGAGCCTGTAACCATAGAAACCTCTGCCGCTGCTTGCTTACCTGCTCTTGTATGAGCTGAAACAGGGAGCTTCTATCCATATACTAGCCAGGGAGGTGAGAGGAGCCGCCGAGGACAAGGGCATAGGGAGGAGCAAGAGAAGAGTGGTGGCGGTGTTGGTGAGGATGGGATAAGGTGAAGGGGGATATGGTTAGGTAGCAGCTGGTGCCTAAATAGTAGCGTCAGGCGCTTCAGTGCTGCTGTGTCCACCCAAATGCTGATAGACAAAGCCTGGTGACCTTTGTCCCTGATTTTCCTTGCTGGTGGAGTAATAACCAGTGCTGAGTGTGCGTCGGTGGTGGAAATGGCCCGTGGCTGTGCTCTGTATCAGTACAGCGTGGCGCGGTGGTAAACCCAGCTTCAGCAGACGACAGGCAGGCAGGCAGGCAAGGCTGATCCAGCAGCTCTCATTCACTCTCCTCCTCCTCCTCCTCGCTCTCCTCTATCCCATTGCACTGACTGCTACCTCTCTCGCTCTCCCTTCTCCTCATACACACGCCGCATTACCAGCATACGAATGAGGCAGGGGAGGGAAGTGGCATCTTTCTTCCAATTGTACGAGGGGAAGGAGTGGCCAGGGGCTGCGGCTCTTCTCCTCACTACAAGTAAGGCGTCTCAGGGAGGGCGTAGAGGAAGGGTTCCACTGCGGCTCTGCGCTTACTATAGGCACAGACTGCCACCCCCACCAAACACAAACAAACGTCTGGTCTGTAACTGACAGTCATATACACAAAATCCACACTGTAAACAAGACACAAGCCACTAATGAATAGACCTGGTAAAATCAAATTTGCGTTATAATTGTCTTAATTTAATCTAAATGAAATACATTACCATCCTGATGAGTTCAATACTCTATTGTTCACCTAATAAAACGATTATTACACCAGCCTTTACATTTCTGTGCTAATTACACACACTGACACATTAGCATGCAGCCCACATCCCACACACAAGCATGAACATGAATATGTACTGGATGGCTTGGATGGCTTATTGATCCATAAGTGAGCTTAAATGACATCCACAACAGATATAACACATGATCAGAATCCTCAATACAACTAATGCGAAAAACAAAAGTGTCAAAATAAAGAGACAACATGCAGGGACCAGAACAAACAAGTCAGACCACACCAAAGATGGCAAGTAGACTTGTTACTGTGGATCTAACCCTCTTTTAAAGGTATTTTCTTTCAGCAAAAAATCTGCAGTGACTCCTCCTCCTCGGGACAATTGTGATGAGGAGGAAGTGGACATAAATCAACTCGTAAAAGAAGTGAAACACTCCTAAATGTAGCATTGTAGATGGGGATGTTGGCAAGGTTGTGACCTGGTGACAACGGCTTATAGATCACAGTCGAGCCTGGACTGTTTTATTATTTCCGTACACTTTCCAGAGAGATTTACCCCCAAAAGCCTCTGTCTTTGTCACAAATACTCCCCGTACCTGCTTCAATACCATGACTGCATCCGATTTTTGGAGCGGTATTTTATTACATAAATGAAAGCTTAAAAATCTTCAAAATGAAAAAGGTTTAAGAACATATATCTGAACTTCCTCATTACTGGTCAGATGGAGGTTGCTGACAAAATGAAGCCACAAGTAACTGCTATGTTTATCCTGATGGATTGGGTCGAGGCCACCTTGAGCATGGCAGAGTACCCAGTCTTTCCTGTTGTTACCTTCTATTATGTAGATCTGACACACAGAAAACAAAGCCTCAGTAATGACCCTGCAAGTCTTTAGAAACAACAGGATTCCCTTTACTGTGTGGAAAGACTCAAGTAACTCCACGAGCTTCTTTGTCCAACTACTAATCAATGTTAGGAATAATTTGTCTCCAGTTCTGTTGCTGTGAGCATGAATAAGACCATTGCAATTATAAGGTCACTGCTTGAGGATTTGCAAACTGCAGTAATAGCCAAACAGTGGTTGCCTTGGTAACCTCACAGGACTTCCATCAAACAACAGACATGGACTGCAAAGCATGAAGATCCAGCACAAAGAAAAAGTGAAAGTGAGAACTCTCTTACTGTATCTGTAAAATCAATTTCATGATCAAGATTATCTATTAAATGTAGTTTAATATCAAATAAAAACTGTCTTAATAGAACCAAACAGCACTAGATGCAGGTAAACATTTCAAAATGTATGAACAAGATGCCAAATCAGCTCATAGCCCCCCCAAGGGTCACAACAGTATCACTGTTTCCATTACACCTCCACCAAGTGACATTATAAAGATGACTGCCAGAGCGAGATAACCCTGCCATGAAAAACTGTCTCTGCTGCCTGGAGCATCCCCAGCTGAATGGTCTCTCTTGAGTCTGACAAAACCCTTCATGTTCTATTCACCTCTGGTGGATGGATGCAGATGGCTGGACAAACCCAGGCACATGTTCCTCTTTGAAAGGGCCTGAGAGGAGCAGACAAAATACTGCTCTAGCCTCTGAGCGAGAGTGGGGAGAGAATAACAAGGCCTTTCAGGGAGTTAAAAAGTGCATTAATTAGACTGCCAGTCTGAACACTTCCTCAGCAGCTTAATGACCTAGAGGTCCATAAGGCAGGTGGCTTGGAGTATACTGTTTCTTCCAGAGAAACTCTGGTATGAGAGTAATATAAACACATAGCATAGTATTTGGATTCATGCATGCTTAATAATGCAGGGTCAGAGACTGGCATGTTTGCCAATTTACTAATTTTAACAGTTGGGTTCCATTTAGTAGGAAGAGGAACCTAATCCGCTCCATTTCCGAACGGATTAGGAAAATTTGTTCAAACGATAAAATAGATGATGATATCAAATCTTTCAAAATTACTCTGCTTGAAAATGCCTATCCCTCACGTTTTATCGAGTTCAATATGAGATACAGAGAGAAGAAAACTGAAGTTACCACGGTTCCC
>JBAMHW010000024.1:15784470-15795265 GCA_037177495.1 Rhadinocentrus ornatus | reverse complement strand
TCAGGATCTCCTCAGACTGTCCATAAGATTGATGGAGCCTTTATAGCTAACCATCTCAACTTAGCTCACCACACGTCCTATTGAACAACTTCAAAGGAAGTTCAAACACCTGTGTAGCATCACCATACCTGTTCTAAAGGAGATAAAGCCATTGCTCCTAACTGGGTCTGACCAGCCCAATGACCTCCTATTGAGCTAGTAAGACTAGGCCCACCCGGTAGCCCAGCAGCAATCCACACCAAGCTTGGGTGGACTGTTCAAGGCCCACCCTAGCCTGTTCATTGGGCAGCTAGCCCATACAGCTCTATACCTGTTCACCACATTCCCACCTCAGTTTTGATGAGTTGTATAAGTATATTGAGAGACTCTGGCATGTGACAGTGATAACTCATAGACCAGGAAAGAAGGTGATCAGATCAAAAGGAGAACAAACAGCCTCTTGCACTGCTTGAATCCAAGTAAGATGGTAGATGGAGACCCCAGATACGCTATGCAACTGCTGCATCATGAAAAAATGCCATCTTTACATGCACCAAAGGATTCTGTAATGGCCATGCTTCGCAGCACAGAGAAGGACCCCAGTCAGGCAGAAGCCTACAAAGCTGAAAGGCAGAAGTTGATTAAATTAGGAACAATATGAGAGGTCACTCAGGAAACCCAGGCAGAGGAAAGCTGGTATGTCACACGTCACCTCGTTGTCATGTTTCATCAGGCAGTGTGATTTTAATACTTAAATAGTTTAGATTAGACTTGCTGACTTTGTAAGGAACTGCATAAAAACATGAATATTCAAATATATATTTTATAGGGATTTTTGTGTTTGTGTAAAACAGCATGTCCTGCTGCTGTCAGTAACTCATTGAGATTTGTGTTATTCCAGACTGTTAAAGAACTGCTGAGTTTAGACTGCTACAATAAACAGCACTGACCAAGACAGTTCAACAAGGAGACACGTATAAACCTCCTTTCCTGTATTCTGACCAATAAACCATCTTGTTTACTGTAAATCAACAAAAAAACTATTTTCCCTGGTTATCACCCCCAACGATGGGAAATAAAATCTGAGAGAAAAAGAGAAAAAAAAGAAAACAAACAAACCTTGAATTTTAGTTTGGGATATGCGGTACTGCTCATCTTGAACAACTCTGTACTGTCTCTCACTTACTGTAACTATTTAAACTAGCTGTAGTTTTCTAACAAAATAAATTTACAATTACTTGACAAATCACAAAATGAAATTCTTTGGTTTGGTTTTCAAACGGTAATAAACATCTGAACCTCACAAAGCTCTTGTCCATTTAACAGCTGTTGAACAATTTCAGAAGATGGCAGACTTCACAAGTCATACTGTTATCCCAAAACCATTTACCCAGTCCAAATGGAAAGAAGAAAAGAGAAATGTCTGTTTGCATTTTCATGGTCTCTTGGACAACTTAATTCAACGCATACGACGGTGCTATAGAGGAATGATTTGTGTGAGTAATGATAGCAAGACATCTCACAACACACTTTATAAACATTATGGTGACATCGCTTTATAATAGCTTAATCATAAATATGTAATTTACTGATTAAAAGCAATAAATTTCAGTTAACAGATTGCTTAATGTGTGGAAAGCACACTATTTTAACCATGAATCAGGACAGACTCCATTTAAACATTCCCAACTCAAAGTGAACATTTCATGCAGGCTATCTTGTGCAAATACACGTGCACTAAATCCGATGAGGTTACAGTGGAATGGATACTAACAGGAAATGTCCCCGTAGTAACCATCTATGAGACTGGCAATCAAGTCAAGTCCATGTCTCCCATACCCCAGGAAAATTAATGCTTCAACTTTTCAACAGGTCATGGACCCCATTATCTACAACTGACAAAGTTAATCCCCCACACACCTGTGACTGCAGCAGTCTGCGAATCCTGCTCAGTGAGGATAGGGTAGCCTAGGTATCCTAGGTGCTCCAGGCAACGGTGGATGTCAAGGTATGCAGACAACCTGCATGTGAAGTGTATACAGACAAAATGCTATAAAGTGTAGAGCATGCTGTTAACTACTAAGAACTCTCAGTACTTCAGTGAAATACTTACACCCACTGACAGTGGTAACCGTGATCAGAAATGTAGCCCTCATCTGTGGTTGGTACAGTCACAAAGACATCTGCACCCCAAGGCATATAAGGACATACGCAAAACAGGTTCTTAAGCTCTGTTGGTGACAGAGCAGAGTCCTTATCCTGAGAAGAAACAAGACAGACCGCTTCTTCAAAACATGATAAACATTTACCAATTTCACCAAGATTTTATGTTCATCACAATTTATAATCTAGTGGGACACAGGGACTCGGGCAGGTAAGCCTAAAACTTACGTCATCATACTTGTCAAACAATCGCCGGAGGAACCGGTGACCAAAGTGATTGAGCTCCGTGGTGCAGCCAACAGGAACTCGCAGCCTGGACATAAAAAAAACAAACAAAAACTGGGTAAAAATACAATTTCCTGTTGTTATGTATCAAAGTAAACCACAGGACAAATACATCACGTGTGAAATAAGAATAACTACATATATAAATATTTTTATACATTTCTCTAAAAATGTGCAGATAACCAGTTACTCAATTTGAAGGTTTAGATCTGCAAGATGCAGACAATTTGCTTACTCGGGGTAAAGGTAATCATCAGTCAACTCAAGGTTGTCGTCATAGCCAAACTTCCTGAGGATGGTCCATGTGGTTTCGTGCCGGCCCCTTTGGATAAATAATGTATTAAGAAACAAGAAACCTGAAAAAGAAGAAAGGTGATACAAGGCCATTAGTTCAGTGGGGCTCCTCACAAGACGGTTTAAAATTACATTTTCTCATTCATGATTGTTTTCTACCATTGAGAGTCAGGCCATTGTCTTGTACTCCATCGCTGGTGTTCTTCCAAACTACAGTTTTCACATCTTCCAATGCTTGAGGTGCTAGAGGATTTCCAAAACAAGATTTCTACAAAGAAGAAATGGAATATATTTTCTTATAGTAAAACTATTTTGTCTGAGAGCCGCTGATAAGATGTCAAGAGACTTTATCTGGCACCTGAAAGCTGTTGAGTTCAGCATCACTGAGGATACGGTCATTATCCTGGTCTGAAATGTAGAATATTCTGCTCAGGGCTCGAACACATGCTGGTTTTAGCTGCAGACAAATATCATATGTTGGTTATACACACATAACTCAATAACTATACTGAGACAATCAGGTCCACAGTCCGTAGCTAGCAACTATTTCCAAATATGGCCGACCTGTTTGTCCTCAGGGTCATAAAGAGGAGCAGTAGGATGGAGGACAGCCTTCTGTGCATAGTAGAACAGCTCTGAAATGTTTTTGAGGTTTTTCGCAGAACACTTAAAAACAAAAGAAAGAAAGAAAACAAGCAGAATGAATATTTTTCATTCTGTATTCAAAGCAATCTTAAAGTAAGATAAATGTGAACGTGTACACCAGGCCACTATCAGCCTCTCAGCGATAAAACTAGCAGGTGTATGCAAACAGCAGAGGTATGGAAAGTGCACAAGTCTGTAGTTAAGTTTCACCTCAACGCACGTCTCAATCTCAGAGAACTGGTTCATGATGGGAAGAATGGTTTCCATTGAACTTCCACTACGCAGATCAGATTTGTTTCCCACAAGGATGATAGGAACCCTGATGGAACAAACAAACCATCGGTCGACGGCAATACCATATGATTTTTTGCTTGTAAACACAACAATACAGACGATTCTGCTATTCAAAATAAATGCCTGATGACTTGATGAACACGAATGCACTGCAGTATAACCCATCCACTCCACATTTTAGGTATTTAATTAATGTTCTTAAATGTTACTCAAGGCCACATAATACAACCCTACAAGAGGCTTAGATTATTAGATTACAAAGTCTGCCAACATTACATGTAAACATGGAAGGAGTTCAAGGTTCACTTGACAATCAAAGCTAATTCAAAACGAAACTATCCACAGCTGATACATACTTGCTCCCTTTCTCAGCATCTCCATTTACTAAGGGTATCCATTTGGTTTGAATCTGGAAAAAAAAAGCATGATGAATGTCATTTTTGTCCTTAATCTATTAAGTTTAATTAATACAAAGTCAGGTAACTGATTCAGTATTAGATTATGTAATATGTAAAAATGGTTATTACCCTATTTATTGTATCTTCATTGGTGACATCATACACCACACACACCACATTAGCCTGTAAGTTAAAAAAAGTTGAGACAGTGTGAACTTCATTCTAAAAACGGACAAAACAATGTCCTAGGATTTTATTTGAAACCCCTGAGTAACAAATACATCTGAGATATCTTGTGCCACATTAGAGTTGTTTCTTAATACTGTGAACATCTTCATTAATTAAAAGGGACCATTCTTACATACTTTTTTTCGGGGTTGATGGAACCTCCGAAAAATGTTGCAGCTCAGTTTTGATTGGCTGCACCCTATCTAATTTCATTTTTCTCTTTTTCTCCACACATTAATGTATGAAGGTCAAGTACTGCTGGAGTTTATTATTTTAGTGTGTTTATCTGTGCAGTATGTCATATTTACCTTGATGATCTCATCTCTAAGGACTTCATCACTCTGCTCTTTTTCTATTGGGGTTAATATCAAACAAAGAAATCTTAAAATCAGACTCGCATGCAACATTTTTGGCTCAACAAATTGAACACAAACATGCTTGTTTTACAGCTTGTATCTTAATGAACAACAAATACTACGGTCAGTCATAGAAACAAGTAATAGTGGGCGCCATAAGTTTGCATTTTTTACCCGAGTAGTCCACAATGTGAGTGGGCACCTTCTCTGGAGTCACGTCAGCAGGGATGGTGATCTCCTCAGCTCTGGGGGGCACCTAACAGAGATTAAAGACCATTTAAATCTATGAGCTCAGACCATAGCCACGTACTACCCAAGTCCAGTTTTTCAACCCTACAGCCACCATGGCAATTTTGGTTTAACAGAAAATATATATCTTGAACTAACAAAGCAGACAACTGTTTACAGCACAGAAAATGTCTTGATGGTCACACAAATAAATTAAACTACACTTGACTGTCATGTAGTCGTGTCACAGTTGTTACATAACGGCCAGAGAAGGATTAATTAATATTAGTGCTTATTTTACATTAGATACTGTTTCATTCATAAAAACTGAAAGAATTTCAAAAGATTTAACATCTTTCAATAGATTAAATTAGACAGTTAGCTTTCATTAATGGTTTAATCTACTTGTCCTCCTGTCAAACAAGTTAAAAAACATCATTCACTAAAAGCCAACAACATGTAATATTGTATAATAACCTAAGCAAAATATGTTTGATGCAGTAACCAAGAGGCAGGTGTTCATCTATGTGAAGCCAATATAAAGAAAGTTAAAGCAAAACCATAACAGGGTTGGGAAGCCGTGTTCACACTTACCACCTCTGGAAACTCTTCTCCAACCAGGGACATGATCAGGGAGGTCTTCCCCACCTTGGCTGTTGAAAGAAAATGTAAGGAGGATGAGGAAAAGATGTCTGGCAAGGACCAAAAGAACTTTTTAGACCTCTTGTTTTGTTTAAAGCGCTTACCAGAAGAGTGGTCACGGTACATGTACTAGCTGCTCTTTATCTTATCATGAACAAATGTGATACGGATTGTAATGCTGCTGGTTAGTGTGGCAGGAAACTAACATCTTGCTAAGGACCAGGCCTCGGATTTAACACAAAATTCTACTATTAAGCTTCATGAAAATGAAAAGTTGAACTTTCAGAAAGGCAACACCAGGAGTTTTTTTTTAGCCTGTAAATTAAATGTGGTGTCTGATTTGTGTTGCTTTCAGAGTACAATCCATCAATAACTACATTAGAGCAAAAGCACTGACGGTACCGACATTTTTAACTTTATAGCAAAAAGTGCTGAAAGCTAGCATACCAGAATTGTAACATTTGAAAAACAACCACTTAGCACCAAACACAAGATAAACTTTTATTGGATTCACTCACTGTAGATTTTCTGATTAAAACTATATCCGACACAAGATTTGCTCCAGACAAATTCAGCTACAAGTTATTAGCTGCAGCAGCTAACGTTTGCTAATCGTGATCAACGATTAGTGCAAAAGACTCACGTTCCCCCAACAGAAGTATCCTGACGTCTTGTTTCATGTTTCTTCAATGTCCGAAGAACAGCTAGACGCGCCGAGCTGCTACATAGACATATATCTTTCATTTGAATGTCAAATTTCCATCTAAATCCAAACGTGCGCCTCTTTCAGATATATGCACCCAAGGTGAAACCATATCTTTCCGGTTCACACAGAGCAGGCTGCAGAAAGACGCCCTCTAGTGGACAACTTGTGTTTATATTTATCAGACTAGGTGGTGGTAGTGTATTGCATGGAAAGGACTCAAGACACAGAACATGTACAGTAGCTGGAGTAAAGTTATCTAATGACAAACATTTGGTTCAAATCCTGGGGAAAATCTGAAGTTTTACTAATGACTTAAAGAATAAATGTCAACACAAGTACAATATTTTTATTTAAATAGCCATACTATGATTAAACAGTTTAACTTCAAAATCGCTGATGCCAAAATTAACAGACTAATGCAGACATGAAATAAATGGTGTGTTTCCCTTTAATAATATAGAAACAAAGTGAACCCATTAAAACAAATTTGCTTCAGATACACACAACCAGAGGCTATTGATATAACTGCAAAAAGGTCAGTAATTTATTAATCAGATCTATAAGGAATTTGGAAGAATGCCAAAAAATAAATGGATATCCATTCCCACTTAATGTTTCTCAAAGATTCCTCTGGTTTTATAAAAAGTGATTTGTTTGCTACATTTTATAGTGAAATTACAAATTCTGTCAATTTACCAATTTTAGTCATTTAAGGTTCTGTATTGCTCTGATCCATTTGTTGTTCATTACACACAGTGTGCAATTTATTCTTTAAATAAAAAAACAAGGAAAAGTAACTTCTCAGTATTTTAAAGACAAAGTAAAAACAGAAAAACAAACAAAAAACAAATAATAAACCATTAAAAAAGTTTATTAAAAAACTATACATGTGGAAAGAATATATTCCATTCATATACTCCAATTAAGCCAGTTTCTCTAAAACCTCTGATGAAATAAAATTCTACAGGATAATAAATCTACAACAAACAAAAACTTTATTACACGTGATAGCAGACAAATCTACATTGCCACAAGTTCTAAAATAGATCAGAGGCCCCGCACCTCCCACAGCAGGATCTCATTATAGGCTATGGAAAAAAGCAGCATCCCAGAGGGGGAGAAGTGACATGTCTGCAGTGCGTCGCTGTGCTGCAAGAAATCCTGAAACCTGCCAGTGGTGGACTTGACCAGCTTTAGCACTCTCTCTGACAAGACATTGGCCACAATGAGAAATTTTCAGCACAAAATCTCCAAACGATAAACATGTTATATAACAACCTTGTTTTGAGTTTTACCTTTTGATCCCACAGAAATGAGTTGGCCGGAGAGGCTGATGCATGTGGCCCAATGAGGCAGGGCAATTGTTTTTATTATCTGTTGTAAAAGAAAACAGCATGAGCTTCTCTACATTTATGTGGACATTCTGCCAACACCTGCCTTGTATGAGTTCTGGAAAAGTGGTTAAGCATTGAAACAGATGGACTGTGCTACCTGTTTTTTTGCCAGGCTGTAAAAAGTCAGATTTTTCTCTACTCCGTAGCCTGTGTAGACAACTAGGCCATGATCATCAGGGTAGAAGGCAGCCAGACTGGGTGGCAGGCTGTCACCCTGAAACACAGAGATTATAGCAACTATGAGATGCGACACAGTCAAAAAAGGACCGATTCCTTCCCTAATTTCTTTTTGTCTTGTTATACAGATTATTCAATGCAGAGTTGCGAGGGGGCTGGAGCTGCTCCTGGTTCATCACACAACCAACACAGAGAGACAAACATTCAATCAAATTCGGAGTTACTCCTATAAAATTCAGAGACTCAAATCAGCCTAACATGCCGGTCTTTGAACTGGGAGGAATCTGGGAAAAAACCCATGCACACACGGGCAGAACATGCGAACTCCACACAGGTTCCCCCCAGAAACCTACTTGTTGTCAATATATAAGAATTATAAAAATAAGAAATATTAAGTTCATTAATAAATTATACTGGATTTTATTAAGTGTCTTTGTGGCCTGCTGGAAGAGTCACCGACCTGCTCCAAGTGCTCCTTCACGCTTTGGATGCAGCAGTCTGGCTCTGTTCTGTACTGGGATGACTCAGTACAGCAACAGACGCAAACTGACATCAGATCAAGCAACATCCACCACTGATCACTGATAACGGCCGCTCTCAGCTTCCATTATAAAGGTCTTATTACAATCCAAACCTTTCCTGTTTTGCTTCCATTTTTCACCAATTTTAAAAGTCCCACAGGAACACCACCAAATATTAAATCCTGTTTCCTTCATGTTATTTTCAGTTTGTGGAGGCTTTAAACAAACTTTAATATTCACATTAATAATCTTCCTACACACAAAATGATATAATTGATTAAAAGGATAATACAAAATGACCTTGTCGGACAAAACGACAGGTGATGGAGGTTAACGGTGAATGTTTACAAAAAACAGTTAATACAACAGAAATTTCTCAGCGTTTTATAGCTGAACAGTTTGGGGACAAATATTAACCTTATAATTAAATCTTTATAAAATACAAGCATGTTTTCCAAGAATAAGACAAACTTAAATATATAAACAATATAGCAGTACTTAAAATTTGGAGTGACATTTCAGGTCATTACCATGTACTGTGTCAAAAAACAAACAGAGAAATGGACACTGATGCCACACTCAGGGAGCTTTACAAGCTTGATGAAAACCCAACTGTCACTTACAGCCCAGAAACTCAACCAGAACCAGCTCCAAATCCCCTGAAATACCTTAATTACATCTCCAACTGAGTTCAATCTTCCTGCATGCAACACCTTGATCCCCCCCAAAAAATTCCACATGTCCACTCTGATGGGGAATGTAGATGCTCAGGAAGAAAGAGACAGTAAGGAAATACATATGAAATAAATGAAGGATTTAAAGAAGAAGCATAATTTTACAATAAAAGCAATAATACCATTACAGTCAGAATGACCTTGTATTGGAATAAGAAAACGGTAACAAAAGACAAGTGTTTATTTTTTATTGTTTTGTTTCTCTTTTTGTAAACACAATAAGGCTGTTATAGCTCGGTGACACCTGTTTTTAATCATCCTTTTTTGTCCAAATCTTCTCAAATCTGAACTATAATGATAATTATTTTCTTATGTAGGAAGGAGACAGAAAGCTGTAAAAGTGTCATGGTGTTTACCAAAAACTCAGCAAGATTAAAAGTAAATACACTGAGAACTGAAGTTAGTCATGAGTTCAGTCTGACCTCCATCTGTAACTCTGTCCAATCAATTCCTCTCTTTCCAAAATAAAGCATTTTTTTGGTGCAGGGAGGTATTTAATTGGGATATGCAAAACAGAGCCTCTATTCAGTAATATGAAATTATAGAAGTAGATTAAATGCTTATATATTTTCGAGAGATAACAACTAAACCTAATTCAACAATTACTTCAACATAGATGGTACCGTAAAATAGGCTGGCGCAGGAAATGAAAGCCAGTCAAGCAGGTCACACTTCTCCTTCGACCAATCAGTGGCCCACACACTGACACGTCTGTCTGCGCTGGCAGTCAACCACATTTCATTTCCTTCCAGTCCAAACTTCTTGCACTGAGAAGGAGAGGATCACACAGAAGCAGTGAAAAACTGATGAAACAATTGTTCAAAATTAAGTCATCTACAATATTAGATGCAATAAATATACATGTTTTACGACAAAATGTTAAGATAGTTGTATGAGGGGTTGGACAACTGATCTGAAAAGGATTTGACGATTAACTTCCTCTAAAACAGGATTGTTTTTATTTCATAACTCTGCTTAACACACATTCAAGTGAGGAAGAAAGACGAGTTTGTTGTAATTGGGCTCATGGCACTAAGAACCAAACTGTTGTTAAAAGGATGATCTGTGCAAATTTTATTAAAATAAAAAGATGTTAGTGTTGCTATTGCCGTTATTTTAATAAAGTTAGTTTAACAAAGTAAACTCAGCATACACAGAAATTTAAACTTATGGGAGAACCAATATCCAAATCGATTCTCTGAGCTCTCTTATGAGCCACAGAACCCAGTTTCACTCTGTGATTACTGCTTCAGAAACTTCTGAGAAATATGCTGCTGTTTTATTTTCTGGCTCAGATCAGGAACTCTAAGCTCTCTTATTCTGTTTTTTTTTCCCTTCATTTGCTTTACACACAACTTCTACTTGGACAAATTTCAATGAGCTGACCTGCTCATTCACACACTGGATTGTGGTAATCGTTGCTCCTTTGTGGTCCTTGATTATACGAATAGTTGCTCCATTTAATGGGCTGCTGATGGCTACCAGGCCATTCTTCCCTGCTGAAAGGATCACATGACCTGAAGGGAGGCGAACAACAGCAGGATGAAACATAACTCTACTTGACCTTTTCAATGCTCCTGGCAAAGGCACTTTAAATTAAAGGGAAGGCTCCCTTTCTGAAGACTCTTCCTTGGAAATACAGTATATGCTCACAGCTTTTTTAAGTGGCTAGAAATATACATTGCTCAAAAAAATAAAGGGAACACTTAAACAACACAATGTAACTCCAAGTCAATCACACTTCTGTGAAA
>JBAMHW010000024.1:15772052-15784370 GCA_037177495.1 Rhadinocentrus ornatus | reverse complement strand
TGTGATTTTGTTGTCAGAACATTCAACTATGTAAAGAACAAAGTGTTTAATAAGAATAGTTCATTCATTCAGATCTAAGCTGTGTTATTTTAGTGTTACCTTAATTTTTTTGAGCAGTGTATTTCAGCTCAAATCAACTGCAAAGCAAATTAAACAAATACTGCAAAGCAACACACAAATGTTGTTTTTTTGCATTGTTTCTGTTTTTACCATTAGCAGAGTACTGGATAGCAGTGACAGCCACATGATGAGGATGCAGTTTCATCTCCATCTCTGCAGAGGCAAGTCGAAAGATCCTTAGAGTCCCATCATTGTATCCTGCAGCTATACATGTGGTATCTTTGCTAGAAAATGGGCTCCAGCAGACGCAGCCACAAGCCTGACCAAGACAGACAAACAGGAAAGAATATTTTTTAGGACAGATGATTCTACAGGAAGTTCGACAGATGGACAAAAAAATTTCTCCTATCTGCATCAACAGTGGATTTAATATTTTTGACCTTGTGCCTGAAAATAAATGAGCGGAAAGTTTATCATTCACATTTCATTATATGAGATGTTTTCTGTCACCTGGTTGAGCACCTGGAACTGCACCACCAGTTCATAGCTGGAGGTTGACCACACTCTAACACTGCCATCCTCACTGCATGTGGCAAAGTGGCTCTCATCAAAGCTAAACACGATGTCATTAACCTGTGTAACAGAGAAGAATGCACACAGAGAATAAAGCCTCTTAAAAAACTACTTTCTCTTATCTAAACACACATTTTTTTTTTGAAAACAGAGATTCCTCAAAAAAAAAAAAAAAAAAGCTCTCCCCTTTCCAACAATCAGTGCATTCAAAATAACAAATGTTAAAAGAAAAAAAAACCAAACTTCTGGATCCAAACTACCTTTGAGTTTAAAAAAGGAGCATTATTTTTTATATGATGAAAGATTAAACATCTGTTCCAAGAAATTTAATCAAAACCATTAATTGCTTCTCTGAATGTGATCACTACACAGTTAATGTCTAGTTGTGCCTGACAGGGGAATAATATGCAGGCTCATGTAGGCTGCACATTAGAGACATCTGCTTCCTCTAGGTGTGGGAGTAGCAAGCATGTAGAGCTGTAGCAAGGTAGTCTGAAGAGCATTCCAGAAAGGATACGTGGATGTACTCTATTTCATGCCCTTTTTCGGGGAAGGCAGTGGGGAAACGGGTGACATTTTTAATACTGTAGAGATTCGCTTTTAGCATTTTAAATATCTGTCTTCTCACCAAAGAAATAGTGCTAAAAAGTGTCTTTTATTTGCTGCCACTTTTAGTTATGATTGTCTTTCCTCATCTATTTTCCACGTGTTTTCCTACACACGTACATTGACAGAGATGGTGATAACGATGATGATGCATCTCCCATTGATGTCAGTCTGTATCATATGTAACACACTATGTATTCTGTTTTCTGCTTCCCTCTATTTTAGCTTGTTCTGCTTAATTCCTTTGATTGTTTTTAGTTTGTTTTAAGTCTTTTGTTTTCATTTAATTTTAAATGTTTCTTTTGCAACTTGCTTTTAATGCTTTATGTTAAGCAGCTCGAGTTGTCTTGTACATGAAAAGAGCTATAAAAATAAGCTTGCCTTGTATATTAACTTAGCCAGACAGACTATGAAATGAATGAAATTGAATGAAGTTATACATTTTATGTTCCAGCCCCATCTAGAGACTTACAAAGTGCATGCAGTTATTTTTCCTCTCCAAAAGCTTTCATTGGTTACCTTAGTCTTGTGCCCACTGACAAGACGAATGCTGGTGTTTTCTGCCCAGTTGATGTACCAGAGGGTTCCTGCTGTGGTGCCAATGATGCCCATGTCCATTGTGCTATCAAAAGCTGCACTTACAGTCATCCCATCCAACATTATCTCTTGCTCCACTGACACTGTTGTCCCACTAAAGAACACATACAGGTGAGATTAAAATAAATAAATAAATAAATTCATTATGAAAAAATAAATAAAAATGAAAGCTGGTCTACTGATTTGTTATGGACATTTTTTGCGGCTGTAAAAACCCAGGGGAAAGAATAAACAAAATAAAAACAAACTTAGAATCATTGTGAGCCAGGAGGCTAAAAAAACACCACGAATGCTGTATTTATCCATAATTAGAGAGTTTGGTATAAATACACAGAAAACCTATCTAGTAACTATTTGATATTTCGAAGTAATAACCGTGTACTGTGTGCTGCACGTATGTGCAGAGATAACATTTATTTCATGAGCAAACAAATAAGTAAAAGAAAAGAAATAGTATGCATAATTTAGAAATGTTCCTCCATTCTTTGGGATGAAATTATACAATGATTCAGCACATTTCACCTTCTAAGATATCTTTGAATGCACAATGTATGCAAATTCTACCCACATTAAGAGTCAGTCCAAAGCCCCAGCTCCTGTCCATTGAAGTTGCTCATGGTGGGTTTTTCCATATCTCCACAAATTAAAACATGGAATCATATTTCCATTCACATGTGCAACAGCTATGAAGGTTTTTTATTCAAGCTGATACTTTTTATATCTAAACATGCCTCTAGTGATTGTAGTCAAGAGGCAAGTTTAAACTTCATATGCAGATGTTACTGACCATAGAAAAAGGGAATTCTATGATGATAGGATTAGAGATGAGATATTCTCATACTGACACTTCTACTTAAGACCCTGTGTGTATCGGTGTAGTAAAGAAGTGCAGTGCACCAACACTCCTAAATATCTTGTAGGATTCTCTTTAAAAGGTAGTGTTGTGTAAAAATGACATTTTCATGTATGTTTTTGTTGTAATGCTGGTCCATGTGAATGCCTAAGACATCCCACAGACAAATACAGAGCATTTGCCAGCAAAATGTGCTTGTCCATGCTTGTCCATGCATCATCAGGACAGGATGGGTGTGATTTTGGAACAATACAGTCACCAACTTGATTTGCTCTCACCCACCTTCTACCTTTGAACAGTTGCTTCACACATCTACTATTAACATTCTTAATGCCAGAGTTGATTCTACTTTATCTAAACCCAAACATTGAGTTGTTAATGCATTGAAGAGCCAGTGGATTTATCTGATTTTCAAATGTTTCTTATTTTGACAAAATAATTTTGACACGGTCACTTAAAACTATGTTTTTTTCCAAGACAGATAACTTCTAAACCACAAGTCCAAATGAGACATCAACAATGGCTGTATTGTGTCAGTAAAGTATATTTGATCCTATTCAGGCTTTCTTGTATCGTTTTTTGTCACTACCCCATGTAAGTTGAACATGCTGTATAATGAGCTGATCCGCCTGAGCTGCGCCTACACACACAGCATACATCCGGCCAATATCAGGTAGAAACTATATCCAATGATAAAACAGGAAAGACGGACCTTTTCCCAAAATGCAGTGCAGACAGCAGCAGTTCGTTTAGTTTCAAAACTAGCTAGTGAACTTGAAACAGGGCCAAAGAGCTGGGATTTCAAAAGCACATTTCAGGAAAATGAGACATTCGAGTGTCACAATAATATCTTAAGAAGGGGCATAACATGTGACTTTTAACGGCCAGTTTTTGCAGACATTTCACACTGAAAACATTTTTCTCTCAATTAAATTGCTCACTAAATTTAACTGCATTAACTATGATCTTTCAAGCAGTGGAATTTTACTTTACAGTCAGTTCATACTAACAACTTGTAACTATTTTTTTTAAAATAAGTTGTAATAGCTCCTTTCTTTTTGTTGGTTTTTCTCAAACAATTAAAGAGTTTCCTCCTACTTTTTGGGCTCTTTTATTTTTATTTAACCTAAAACCTTATGATCTCATAGTACTGACCTTTTCAACCAAATATGTAACATCATCTAAATAGAAGTCCAACTAAAATTAATATAAAAAAAAGCACATTTAGAGATACTGCCAATTCCTCACTTGGAATAAAAAAGTTTACATAAGTTGATTTGTATCTTTAACCTTGTGCAATACCATGGCTCATCTTATCTGTTATTTACCCAGAGCAGAAGGAAAGCACAGACAGAGGCTTTTCTCATCCTGCAGCACGGTGGTGCATGGCTACAGACCTGGAACTGGCTGAACTCAATTCAGCATGTATGCTTGAGCCAAACAAGTAACATAGTTTCAAATATATTTCTTAACAGTAACTTAAGCCAAACTTAACAGTAGAAAAATGCCTCCTTCACAGAGCTCATGATGGTTGGGATGAAGTTAGAATTTTCTGCTTTATTGTATCTTTAATTTATAACGCTACATGTGTTTCTACATATCCTTCAATTATGCCCATAGTAATATCAGAATGATTTTGTCCCCGGAAATTCACTCATGATGATTTTTCTGTTGATCCTACAATATGCTCCAGACATTTTATTTTAACACAAAGTGCTGTCCTCATCAATTTATGGTTTATTCTGTCTGTTTTAGGTCTGTAATACTCAATAAATCTGCATGTATATTATTCTGTCGTGTTTTCTCTACACTAATTTGACTCCTCCCTTATGAATGAACTAACACTTACTGCTACAAATCAGGACAGTTCAGCTGACAGTTGATCTATCTTGAACAAAAATTATTCAACAAGGCATGCACTGTAAACAAAAAGGAAATATTAGGAGAAAATGGGCTGCATACCTGTCTTCTACACAGCAGACTTTATCATTCAGCTTCATGCTTTGTACAGCCTGTACCTCCCACAGTCGTAACCAGTGGGTGCTGCTGCCCGTCAAGAGATGATTCCCTTGACACAGCAGCACTCCTGCACCAAGAAACCACATCAGTCCTGTTAGCATTTATAGAAGCCAAGGGCCAAAATACAAATGAGTCAATGACAAATAAATCCTGCTGCTAATTTTTTCTAAGTAAAACACATCTCTCCATGATCTAGCTTGAAATATTCTTATCTATACCATATATGCAGAATATACAGAATGACAATTTGTACCAATCTCTCCGTCATCAGCTTCCCAGATCATGATGCAGCGCTGCATGTTTATGTCCCAAGCACAAACATGTCCTCGATTTGTGCTCGTGAACAGAAAGGATTTCATGTGGTAGCACAGAGCTGTCAACTCCACATCACCCACTTCTGCTGGTGCTCTCACCCTTTGGACCTACATGATAAAGGAATAGTTATTCTTCTGCACAAAAATAAATACAGGCACAGTCTTTGCCTTTCTAAAGTTTAAATACATATTTGATTTAACTTTTAAACTAAATATAACTTACAAGTAAGGCTGCACAATTTATCAAAAATTTACCTTCATCGTGATATAAGCCTTCGCAATATATATATATATATTGCAACAACTGCCTAAACTTTAATAAATAGTAGTCCTTATTTGCATATTTTAAGGAAGTGACATGGCGTGCTTCCAAACGCTGCTGAGCATCTTTGCTCTGTGCGCATCAGTGGCAAATCAAATGGACTCCATGTTCTGGATGCCAGCTTCATGTAGATGCTAACGGCTGTGCACTAGAGCACAAGGAGTGAGTGTGTTGACGATAAAGGTAACGAGAGGAACGAGGAAAATGTGGCTTTATGAGAACTTGTGGCTGAACAGAGCAGCACGTCGGCTATTTAGAACTACGTTAGTTAGAAGAGAGATGACAATGCAAACACAGGAACTCTGCAAGACATGTCACTTGTGTACAACGCCATGGGATACATGTTTAATCTCTACTGCCACCTAGAGAACCACAAGTAGCTATAGATGAATCCCCATGACGGTTTTTGTGTTGTGGCGCCGCCTTAATTGCGAGTCCTAATTACCGCGTATTTGCCGACAGATACGGCAGCACTGTGGATATCTGGACTGATGACGTTAGACAGTGGTCCACCATTACTGATGAGGGAATTTTTTCTGATGTTATTAAAGTTATTCTGTTTTTCGTCTTAGTCATCGGTTCATTAATGTCCAAAACTCTGCTTCATCTGACAAAAACTGCTTTTGACACACTGGAATATAAAACAAATTTCCTTATAATTAATCAAAAGTTGGTAAAGAAGAAACATCTTCAAACTTTTGCAAAAGTTGCCAATTATTTTTTTTTTCTCTAGTCTTAAGGCTGAAGGACACCATAGTACATAATCTGTTTGTGTTTTGACCAAATTAGCTAAATTTAATATTATTTATTTTATTTATGTGCTATACTACCAGCGCTATTATTGCACAAGCTATTAAGTTTAGCTGACATCTGTACATGAGAATTCTACCAGTGGAGCTCCGTATGAGAAACCATAATAGAAGCAGCTTAATTTATTTTATGTATTGCAGACCATATCGTCATTGCAACTTTCAACAGTGTTATGTTTTCCTGATATCGTGCAGCCCTACTTACAAGTGCTTAAGACCTAAAGTTTTATGACAAATAAACAAAGTCTTCCATCTGATAATGAAGACTGCGTTACACATTTAAAAATTATATCCTGAGCTGTGATCGTCAGCGTTTTTCTTTTATCAATTACCTTGAGGTCTACATCTGAGCTCTGCGTGTGGATGAAGCAGAAGTAAACCCCGTGGCTGCCCACACATGCCATCTGGCTGGCTGCAGAGGGGCTAAAGGCAGCATCGTGGATTGGTCCTGATACATTCACACTGGACAGGAGTTGGAAGTTCTTGCTGCTCCATAGTGCTAACCCAGGGTCAGAGAAGTCCCCTACATGACGTACGCCCCACCAAAAAAAAAACAAAAAAAACATGCTATGAACAACATTTCATCTACCAGATATTTTTTGTTGAATTTTGATCAATTGTAAAAAAATAGAAGCTGAAATTAAAATTTACAGGAGGCATTAATAACTCAAGAGTCTTCAATACAAATTTACCAACCGACTGAAAGAAAGAAGCGGTCATCTCTAGAGAAAGCAAGACTCTGTACGGCCCCTTTGTGGTAGGTGATGGTGCGAGAACAAGTCCCACTCTGGATGTCCCAAATGCAGATGAGGCTTCTGCTACCATTATTACCACCAGCTGCAGATGCCATGGTCTGCAAATTGATTAAATTATTAGAACTAAAGAAAAACACGATTTTTTAAGATTCTGCACTCAGTCAAGCTTATTAATACCTCTTTGTTATCTAAATTCATCCATAAAAAACAAAAGAAAAGAAAGACACAAAACCAAAAAACAAACCTAACAAATAAATCAAAGCATGCGTGGTGTTAATCCTGGGAAAGAAAGGAGGACTCTCAAGGAATTACTCTCTTTCCCAGTAGCACCTGAGAAGAGTTTCTGCTTCCCTGGAGCCTTAAACAGGATAAAACAGGTACAGAAAATGGATAAATGGAGCAGAACCTTGAATTTCTTACTTATAGTTCTCTCTGCATATTTTCATTTTGAGCTAATTTCAAATGAGCTAATTTCAAAGCATCTCTTATTCTACCTCACTAACCAAACATTAAGGTTACTTTTGAAAGTGTATCCACTTGGATTGTCCTGGTGATTTTATTTATTCTATATGAGTCCAGAAATAGAAGTTTCTGATAAAATAAGAAACTTTTTGTAAATATATATAGATAATAAAAAGTCCTCAAAGGGATTCCTAAGTTATTAATCATCAGGAAATTTGCAGACGATCAATATAAAATTTGCAGATCCCCTCTGTGTCTTAAATGTAAAACTGATGTGGGAACTCTTAACACACTGTTTTTGGACTTCTTGTAGATTTCAGACATATTGGTTTGAGATTCTATGTGAAACTGAGCGTATATTTTATATTGATTTAGAAGTGGATCCTATATCTCTACTCCTGGGTCTCCCAAGTAGACATATTACGAACGCAGCCAATAAGAGACAATATAATATTTTTACATTTGCAGCCAGGAAAAATATTCTGTTACAGAGGGTCAGTGATAAAAGTCCCTCGGTTAGTGGATGGTGTAAAATAATATTTGAGCTGATTCCCCTGGAATATCTTATTAACATTTTACAAGCCAATGTAGCTTAGTTTTACAAAGTGTCCTTTCCTGGACTATTTTGGACCGGCCTCTTTATTACTAATTGAATAGATTGACATCCCCTTGACTTACCTTGTATTTGTTAACTCTGTGAACTTGCCCTCCACCTCCTGTTTGTTTATGGTATCCATATCTGAGCTGTAACCTTTTTTTTTCTTTTCTTTTTTTAAATGTTTGCTTATGTGTGTATTGCTGTAAGTTAGAAAATGCAATACATTTTTTTTTATATAAAAATAGATTGCAGATATGTAAATAAATTTGTGGATGATAATTTTCTCTGCAGCTGCTGGAAGGACATACGTGCCTCTGCTGAGAACAAATCTGTTGTTTGAATACCCTTGTCAAAACATTTAAAAAAAAATTTCTTGACAAAAAACGTAATAAGGAATGTGGATCACAACATCAAGATCACAATATGAGGAGTTTTAATTCTTACCTTCCTCCTATACCACGAATATCTAGAAACAGATCTTTCAATATCATAAAATGTGTTTTTTGTTTTACAGAGAGGGAACATTTGCATTGGATAAAGGAGCATTGGCAATATGTTCATTTTATTTCAGGCTTGCCCTGCCAATCAGGAACATGGGTAAATCTATCAAATTTAATCTGTTTTAATGTATTTAGTTTCTAAAGGTGGTTGAGGGTGGCAGATCTTTTTTGGTATATTCCAAGATGGAGGGTTTCAGATTTTTCAAAATTGATTTTATAACCTGAGATTTTAGAGAAATGATTTATATATGTTTTATATAGAAAGTAAAATATTGTCTGCGTAAAGGGGATTCTGTGATCTCTACCTGCCAATTTAACACCCAGAATGTCTTTATGACTCCAGATCATTTCTGCCAGCGGTTCAAGAGCCAGAGCAAAAAGGAAAAGTGATAAAGGACAACCTTGATGTGCCTGAACAGCATCAATTTACAAGAATCTTGTCCATTTGGGATTTATATATCTTCACCCAGTTGATAAATTTATCCCCTAAATGAAATCTATTCATTATATCAAATAGGTACTCCCATTCCACCCAATCGAATGCCTTTTCTGCATCTAATGAGATGGCAAAAGTTGTGGTTACAGTGGAATTGGAGTGCTGAATAACATTTATTCTGAAATTTTAATGAACTGCAGGTGATGTTGTGATGGTGCCAGCTGTTGCTTCAGATAATGAATTCAACTTGCAGCAACTAAATATCTGAATTTTTTCCACATTTTATGCAGTAAAAGCTAAATGTGGAACTGCAGTTAAATACAAAGCACAGTTTTATCTTTTAAATTTTAATGGAATAACAAATTGTCCTCACAGAGGAAGGTACCGGCATGGAGAATCTCACAACCAGATGCAGACAATGACCTCCAGAGAAGACACTCAGAACTCTGGAAGCTTTTGCTTTAAAACTTTCATATTACGGTATCTGCAAATACGACCTGCACATTTACCTTAATAGTCTTAAACCTGAAAGTTTAGAGTGAAGAGAGATGTGACTGAAATGATTTCTGTACACATAAGTCCTGCATTCAGGGTTTAAATGCTAAATAACAGTCAACATTCAAAGCACGTACCTGTGCATCATTTGTGACTGCAAGACAGGAGATCTCCTCGCTGTGGCCCTGCAAGTGTCTCTGACTGCCTGTCTGAAGGTACTCCACCACCACCACACAACCACAAGAGTATGCAAATAAACCTAAAACAGAAAACAATTGCTTGTTGTAATAAAGCATAGAGCACAATTATGCGCAGTACATTGTTTTAAATGGGAAAAAGTATGCAATTTTAATGTTTAGTCTTAAGTTAGTGTTCAGTATGCCACATGTTCATTTTATTCTTGCTACACACAGTTTACGCCCAATTTACTCCATCACCTTTATTTCAAATAAACGGTGAACAGAAATAAAAATAAATATATAAAAAAAAAAAAACAAAGATATGACATCGGGAGTAGTTTACAGCTACAATAAAATATCTTGATTTGAGATTTTACACAGAACATTTTTACGTATTTTACTGTTACTGTCACCTTGGTCAGGGCTCCACACCATGTTGCCACGTCCATTGCCATTGTAGCCGATCACTGCTTTTAGTTTCATGCCCTCTTCTTGTGGTTGGGGAGCTACAATAGTCTGGATCAAAGAAAACCGTTACCCAAGCCAGACACATAAACACATGAATCATTGAAAAAAATGCTCTATACCTGATCAAGGAAGGAGGTCTTGAAACGTGGGTTAAAGTGCCTGTAACAATCTGGATGTGCAGGCTTGCTCTGATTTATCTCAACTACATGACAAAGATAACATATTTACAAACAAGAAATACATTTAATAGAAAACGCAGAAAGCTAATTCACCATTTACGGAAAAAAATAGCGGACACTTACCACTGTCCCTGCAACCGGTAATAACAGGAGGCATGTTGTTCAGGTCTGTCACTTTGAGAAAAGAGACAGTAGATCCAGGATCAGAGGACTGACCTGGACCAGTGTCGTGAACTGGAGTGGTTGGGTCTACTGAGCTGTCTTCACAAACAGACAAACCTGTATGCAAACAGCAGAAAAAACATGAAAACAGCTGGTGTAATCTTAAAAGCAAAGATAATTATGTATAAATATTGAAAATTATTGCAGTTATTAATCAGGTTTCTTTAAAACTATCAGTTTTAAACAACCCTTTCTTTATTTTACGTGCATGAAACCATTGCAGCTTATTGTACATATAAAATGTATTCAGATTGTTCAGACAGAGCAGCTGGTGTCCTCCATGTAAGTGGTAATTAAACAAACAAGGCCATTTTAATGAGTCAGTGGGAAATTTTTAGAATCAGTTATACCGTTAACTGGTGGTTATTTATTTTGAATAAACCTGGAGCATGAATACAAATTACTCTGTGTATGTATTTAAGTATTGAGTCTTATCAGATTTCCAACACGGTTCTTTCAGTACTGGCATCACATTCAAATGACATCATTTGGTCTTGAAACAACGGGTAAAATGAAGAAGTGCTTAAGCAAAAACAAATAAACAAACAAACAAACAAATTTAAGGAGATAAATTCATTAAGCCATAGCTGACTTTTAAATGCAAACATTTATGTAAAAATATAATATTTTTCTCACCTGCCAGTTGGTGATCACTAAAGATATCAAATAAAAATGTATGAAAGTTCAACCCTACGTAAGATGCTAGAGTGGATATTTTAAAAACACAACAGAAACTTGCCTTCCTGGGCAACTTGGTTAATACTGATGTCCAGCTGTGGTGGTGAGGAGGGGAGGGGCGCCGTCTGCCGAGGCACCTCATTCGACAACTGAACTCCACTCATTTCGGTTTCTGGTTAAATAGTTATATGAAATTGCAAAGCCAGAATTTTTGATGAGTAGGAGCTACTGAATTAGATCTATTATTATTCAAATTATTACACAACATTAAACTGAGTTAAATATTTAACAAGGTACCTGCTTTCTTATGTGAGGTTGAACTGTGGAAACAGAGAGCCTGAATCAGTATTTAAAAAAATAATATAGCTAACAAAGTGACATATATGCACTAAAATGATATGTTGAGTGATTTATTACCAACTGTCAGCCAGAGATTCAACAGGATTTGCAAGGAAGTCCCAGAGAAATATGGCATCTCCCACTGAGACTATACCCAGTTGGTCAGGGGTGAAGCTGACCTGGCGAATGGGCTGACTGTGGCCTATAAACATCTGATGCAGGGAAGCATACATTAGTTTCTATAAATCATCAATAACCATAACGGCTATGGCTAAATTATAAAAGGTTTCACAATGTTTTATTCATTTCTAGCTATTACAGTTCATCCTACAATGGGACTAATTTATTTCGTACATCTTTAGGAAAAATTTAAACTAAATTGTTTTCAGAACAGCAGGTTAAGTTTTGGTCAGATTAGGGTTTGGGTTAATTTATTGAAAATAATTTCAATAAATCGATATGTTCACATTAAAGTTCATATAAGTAGCACCTAGATTTTGCTACAATGTTCAACAGTAGGCCTGGGTGATACGACCAAAAATATTTAGATATATTATTGACAAAATGGTGATACAAAATATAGCCTATGTTAGAGTCATTTTAATGTTGTTGTATACATAAGTCGTAAACATAGTTGAAACAGTACTTTGGTGTGCACCCTTATGAGTAATGAAACAACATGAAAAAGGAATTGTGCTATTTATAACCGAGAAAAAGACTTTATATTGTTAGATAAAACAGTGATGTCCACATAAGTTGAGAATTTTAAGTTGGTATATGTCTGCGATGGACTGGTGACCTGTCCAGGGTGTACCCTGCCTTCACCTGAAACACTGCTGGGATAGGCTCCAGCT
>JBAMHW010000024.1:15724996-15740160 GCA_037177495.1 Rhadinocentrus ornatus | reverse complement strand
TATAAGCTACAGACACAGTGTAAAAACATGAGAGATATATACTGTATATATATATATATATATATATATATATATATATATATATATATATACAGTATGTATAATGTAATACTGGATATAGAAAAGAAAAAATCACTTGATATATGCTAATTGGTGGTTTCCTTTTAAAGCTGTTGCAATGAATATGGCTCCGTCCATACCCAGAGAGTTCTCCTGCAGACTGATGGTAATTACAAAACAGTGAACAGTATGAACAATAATTTGGACAAGTGTTGCAAACTCTGCTGCTTTCAAGGAAGTGTTGCTTTGCATTATTAATCAGTCTTTTATCAGGTCTGACTGAAAGCAAGTGCAACTGCTTCCTTCCTTATATATTTATAACAGAGTCAAAGAATCCAAAGTTAGCACATTTCCTAACCATGAACCCGCATCAGTGTTAAAACTAAAGAAGAATGATCACTGGTTAAAAAGATTAAAGATGAACAATGTTAACTCTTTGCAGAAAGAAGTTGCTACTGTCACATCCTGTCCTTCCCTTCCCCAGTCAGCGATCCCCTTGATCCTCCGAACCTGTCCCTAATCATCACTCCAGTCAACCTGAGTAACCACACCTGTTTCCTATTCCCCTGTCCTGCTACATACAGTATACCCAGCTCCACAGTCACCCCTGGTCGGACCTTGACGTTGCTGATGTTTGCACCCACAAAGAGTGCCCTCTCTCCCTTCCCAGGCTCCATGGTTCCCAAGGACAGTAAGACTCCTTATCTTGGTTTCCTCCGAATATAATAAAGTTTATTAATCTGTCGTCTGTCTCCGAGGGGTCCTTCCATGGCAATAGTACAAGAGTTGATCATTCCTTCTGCCCTTGACATTGTTTTCACTGCAGTTAACGAAGAAGCAGCCAATAAACTAAAGACTATTTTGTGGCACATTTCTTTGTATGTTTTTTTTAAGCTCCACTGTGTGGTACTGGGATCAGGGGGGCTTGATAATGTTTTTGTCAATGAAAAGGGTGCACGGCAAGGCCAAATAAAACTTATAGTTTTACACTGCCAGCAAAACATGGAAAAATTTATAAAAGTAACAATGAGCAAACAATGATGAATCAAGAAAAGAGATTTCAGCTACTAAAAAAATACAATGTCACACTATAGCAGAAGAGCTGATCATTCCTTCTGCCACTGACATGGTTTTCACTGTAGTTAACAAAGAAGCAGCCAATAAACTAAAGACTATTTCGTGGCACATTTCTTCATACGTTTCTTTTGGGCTTTGGGGTGCATGCGGTACTGGGAACTGGGGGGATTGTCATTATTTTTTTCAATGAAAAGGGGGCCCTGCAAAAAAAGTTTGGGAACCACTGCATTAATGAAAGTTTAGGAGTTTTATTTCACATGCATCATGATAAACTTAAGTCAGGACTTACTTCAAAGATTTGAGACTTCTGTTGAATTTCAAGGCGTTGGCCAAAGCCTTTGCTCCCTCCATCCCTACAGTGTTCCCACGTAGACTGAAAGATATTGTATAAAACACGCTGAAGGTCAGGTTTTTTTGGCTTCATGGTAAGTTAGGTCTCTTTAGGGTTGCTCCTAAAGTGAAATCTTATCACTGTTTCTTTGCATTGACAAACTGAAAGCTTTACAATAAACTAAGGTGTGTGCACTGAATGACTGATAAGGCTCACAAAGACTTTCAATAGAGTTTTTTGAACAATAAACAAACCAAATATTTACTGCTTTTTGTTTGTTTTTATTTCTGGAAAATATAAAAAAAATATATAATAATGAGAAGAATCCCTGTTGGCTGAGCTTATAGTAACATCGAAAAAAATAAGTAAATGAATTTCATGGTTTATGTTCTGCCAGACCTGCCAGTGATTTGCTTCCTCTATCAGCTTCATTCATTCCACCTGCGCTTCCCTGATTTCTCCCTATCCTCACCTGTGCTCAACCTTATTTAAACTCTCTCCAGTTTCTCGTCCCTGTCAAATTATCGACAGCCTTGTACCAGTCATGTCTTCCCATGTGCTTGTTAGTTGCAAACCAAGTTCCATTCCCTAGATTATTCTCACCTTACCTTACCTTTCCTTGCCCAGGTCGGACCTCTCTTGCCTTCTGGATATCTGGACATTAACCCATGCTCTGACTTCTGACCACCAATTCTTACCTAATCCTAAGTATCCTAAAATCTGCCTTCCTGTGTTTGAACATTGCCTGTTTATTGACTATGTTTCTGGATCTTGGACTGGAGTTTTAACTGGAGTTTCTTTCAGTGGCTTCGTCTCCTTCCCCTGTCAGCAGGCTGCCTCACAATAGACATCTACCAACCACCATTCTCAAACTGTTCAATAAATCCATTCTTTTAACCACTACTTCTGTGTTGCTGAATTTCTGGGTCCTCAGTGTTACTTGTTACAAATATGTACTTGGTTAATTATTTCTCCCCTAGAAAAACTGACTCAAATTGAGTCATTGTGCAGAACTTGATGGCTGTTAGATCCATTTAATTTGAGTCAGGTGTGTTGAAGCAGGGATACATGGAAAACCTGCTGGATTGCGGCCGTCTTAGGGATGAATTGAGTAGCCCTGGTCTAAGTACTCCTCCTTAGGTAAGTTTAATCTAATCTCATTCTCTGTTCTACTTATGATTCTGTCAGGTTTATGTAGTTGCTTTGCAGAACACGTGCGGTCTCCTGCAAAAATAGTATTTTGGTTTATTTAAAAGTACTTTATTTGCCACATCGGGCTGACTCTAGGGATCCATCCATCCACCCATTTCTGACCAGCGTGTCCTGGGTCTTCCCCAGGGCCTCTTTCCAGTGGGACGTGCCTGGAACACCTCACCAGGGAGGCGTCCAGGAGGCATCCTGACCAGATGCCCGAGCCACCTTATCTGGCTCCTCTTGGTGCGGAGTAGCAGCGACTCTACTCTGAGCCCTCCTGGATCATCGAGCTTCTCACCCTATCCCTAAGGGAGAGCCTGGCCACCCTGCGGAGAAAACTCATTTCGGCCACTTCGCGATCTTGTTCTTTTGGTCACTACCCACAGATCGTGACCATAGGTGAGGGTAGGAACGTAGATCAACTGGTAAATCAAGAGCTTTGCCTCTTAACCACGACAGACCGATGCAGGGTCCGCATCACTGCAGATGCCGCTCCGATCCACCTGTCAGTCTTCCGCTCCATCCTTGCCTCACTCGTGAACAAGACCCAGAGATACGTGAACTCCTCCACTTGGGGCAGGACCTCTTTGCCGACCCGGAGAAGGCATTACACTCTTTTTTCAGCTGAGGACCATGGTCTTGGATTTGAATGTGCTGATTCTGATCCCAGCCGCTTCACACTCGGCTACGAATCGCTCCAGTAAGAGCTGAAGATCCCAGCCCGATGAAGCCAACAGGACCACATCATCCGCAAAGAGCAGAAACCCAATCCTGAGGCCACCAAACCGGATCCCCTCAACACCTCGGCTGCGCCTAGAAAATCTGTCCATAAAAGTTATGAACAGAATTGGTGACAAAGCGCAGCCTTGGCGGAGTCCAACCCTCACCGGAAACGATTATGATTTACTGCCGGCGATGTGAACCAAAGCCCTGACACCGGTTGTACAGGGACCGGACAGCTCGTACAAGGGGGTCCGGCACTCCATACCCCCGGAGTACCCCCCACAGGAGTCCCCCGGGGACACAGTTGAACGCCTTCTCCAAGTCCACAAAGCACATGTAGACGGGTTGAGCGAACTCCCATGCCCCCTCCAAGACCCTTAAGAGAGTGTAGAGCTGGTCCACTGTTCCACGACTGGGACGAAAACCACACTGCTCCTCCTTAATCCGAGGTTTGACTTTCTGACGGACCCTCCTCTCCAACACTGTATAGACCTTACCAGGCAGGCTGAGAAGTGTGATCCCCCTGTAGTTGGAGCACACCATCCGGTCCCCCATTTTGAAGAGGGGGACCACCACCCCAGTCTGCCAGTCCAGGAGAACTGTCCCCGATGTCCACACGATGCTGCAGAGGCATGTCAACCAAGACAGCACTACAGCATCCAGAACCTTGAGGAACTCTGGGCGGACGTCATCCACCCCCAGGGCCCTGCCACCAAGGAGCTTTTTAACCTCCTCAGCGACCTCAGTCCCAGAGATGGGAGAGCCAACATCAGGGTCCCCAGACTCTGCTTCCTCATCGGAAGACGTGTTGGTGGGATTGAGAAGGTCTTCGAAGTATTCCCTCCAACGCCTCACAAAGTCCCGAGTCAAGGTCAGCATCCCTCCATCCCTACTGTACACAGTGTGGACAGAGCACTGCTTTCCCCTCCTGAGCCGCCGGATGGTGGACCAGAATCTCTTCGACGCCATCCAGAAGTCATTCTCTATAGCCTCTCCAAACTCCTCCCATACCTGAGTTTTTGCCTCAGCGACCACCGAAGCTGCGTCCCACTTAGCCTGCCGTTACCCATCAGCTGCCTCTGGAGTCCCACAGGCTACAAAGGCCTGATAGGACACCTTCTTCAGCTTAACGGCATCCCTTACTGCTGGTGTCCACCAACGAGTTTGAGGGTTACCACCACGACAGGCATCGACGGTGCAGCTGGCTGCCTCGACAATAGAGGCATGGAACACAGCCCACTCAGACTCACCCGGGACATGGTTGAAGCTCTGCCGGAGATGGGAGTTGAAACTGTTTCTGACAGGGGACTCCGGCAGACGTTCCCAGCAGACCCTCACAACACGCATGGGCCTGCCAGGCCTGACCGCCATCCTCCCCTACCTTCTGAGCCAACCCACCACCAGGTGGTGATCAGTTGACAGCTCCGCCCCCCTCTTCATCCGAGTGTCCAGGACATGCAGGCCCCAAGTTTGACGATATGACTACAAAGTCGATCATCGAACCACGGCCTAGAGTGTCCTGGTGCCAAGTGCACATGTGGACACTCTTATGCCTGAACAAGGTGTTGGTTATGGACAATCCATGACGAGCACAGAAGTCCAACAACAGAAAACCACTCTGATTTAGATCAGGGGGGCCATTCCTCCCAATCACGCCCCTCTAGGTGCTCCAAGGGGCAATGAGTATGCCCACACCTACTCACCCCCTCTTACCGGAAGCAACTCCAGGCCCTCTCAAGGACAGTGGTTCCAGAGCCCAAGCCGTGTGTTGAGGTGAGTCCAGCTATATCTAGCCGGAACCGCTCAACCTTGTGCACCAGCTCAGCCTCCTTCCCCGCCAGAGAGGTGACATTCCACATCCCTAGAGCTAGCTTCTGCAGCCAAGTTTCAGACCGACAGGGTCCCCGCCTTTGGCCGCTGTCCAGCTCTCACTGCACCCAACCCCTATGGCCCCTTCTGCAGATGGTGAGCCCATGGGAGGACTCTAGGGATGGTGAAATCAAAGCTTTGTGAAGCACTGAAACACTTTGACACAGCTGCTGTAAAATCGACTTGTTGCTTCATGGTATTTGATACATTTAAATAGAGACATCTGCCTGCTTTGTGGGTGTAGGTGTATGTGATGTATTTGAGGAGAAGCGTTGCCCTGTTCCATCTTTTACTAAGATATCTTCTCAAGCCTGTTTCATTGGATTCTTCTGTTAATATAAATGATGAAAGGTGGCCATTTGGTTACTATTATTTAGATAACGTAAGATTATGATGCAATTGTAATCAAAATAACTAATCTAAACCAGTGTATTATAATGGAAAAGTAGGAGAAAAATAGTACGTCTGCAACTGGGATAATGATTGTGTAACTGAATTGGATGAACTTGAAAAAAAAAAAATCTTCAGAGAACTACAGAGTATTTCTAAAGACACTTGGGGAGAAATTTTCAAATGAGATCTAATAAAATGTATGTTTTTGATTAGAACCAAAGAGCATACCTGAAGTATTTCAACTAGATCATTAAGCAAGTTTATTATTATTTTCTACTGTAGCAAGAAGAAACAAGCTGCACAGCCAAACAAACATACATACTGAAGATTATCAACCTGCCTACTTGTTTGCAACTAGATGATAATTTCCACTGCTCCTGGTAAACTGCTCCCAATAAGGCATTTCCACCAACACTGTTTACAATTTGCAACCACACACTAATTTGCCAGGCTTAGTTAATGTGTTAAGTTAAGTGTTTTTTGTTTTTGTTTTGTTTTCATAAAGTTCCACTCACCTGTCTGAGAAAAAGCCTAACAAAGATACAATAATGAGCTTGGACTCACTCTAATGTTTGCAGAGTTTGATTGGTCATCAATGCTTCGGCCATTGCAACAGCACCACTTGTACCTGCTGAGACTCCCTGAAGACTACATAAAAACATGCATAACAGTATTTGTGTGAGCTTGAGGACAGAAAGCAATTAATTGTAATTCATATTGAGGTTTATACATTTACAGTTTATATGTTTAGATGCATAAAGATACAATTACTTTCTATTAGTTCCAAATGAATGAACTACAAAGAAATGAATCAAGAATTGTGAACAACTATAATGCCAACCATAATGTATGCAGAGATGTGTTGACTTTTAGAGCTTCAGCAAGAAAAATTACACCTTCATTCCCGATTGCATTTTCTTGTAGGCTGCAGCAAAAGATGGAGACAGAAACACCCAGACATCGACAGTATGAGTAATTGTAAACCCTTGTCACTGCAATGAAATGTAACTGCTTGGCTGCAGATAAAACCACGACCAACTGCAGCTAGTTATTTGCTCACAGTGATGTTGGCACTTGTGTCCTCACCAGAATCCAGTTTGAAAAGAGACACATCAATACAGTTACAGTGAAATTGGAATGGGTGGTTTCGAAGTAAGTGAAAGGAGGACTGATAATTGGGTCATGTGAATGACAAAGGTGAAGATTTACTAATCTTACTCCAATAGTTGCATTGTGCCATTGGAGAAGAGGGCATGGGCCAGCGCTTTTGTGGCTGTGGACTTGATGAAATTCCACTGAAGGCTGTAGAAAGAGAAAAAAAGAGGCTTATGGGGTCAACTTTGATAGTATTCTACAGTATATTTCATCCTTATTAGATTCTTTTTCATCAAGCATCTCCATTTTCTGATCTATATCACATATTAAATATTTATTAGCAATACAATCACGACATGTCACACGGTATCATATATGGGTAACTTTTTAGCCATCTTCCTCCCACCATTAGATTACTTGTAAACAAACCAAGGTTGCATCCAACACACTTTGACCTTAGATAAATCCATTAATTAGAATCAGCTATGTGCTACAAAATATTAAACAGCCATTTCATTAAGAAATATTATAGTGTGTTTTTAGTCTCAGAGTATTTCATACAGTAAATCACCTTCACTTCAAAATTTTCTAAATTAAACATGTCCAAGAAATCATTACCATTTCATTCATACCTACACAGTCTTGAAAAGTGTTCAATATACAATGTGATGCCTGATAAAACTGAAACAGGCATCCCCTAAGGGAGCAGTGTAGGTCCCATTCTAGTCTACATGTTACATTTTAATAATCTCTTTAGGGGAAGTCCTGATCTTGGCTTTCAGGTGGATGCTAATGACAGAGTTGTTTACGTAATGAGGCCATAACATCTTACTAGACCGGCTGAAAAACTAGGTAGGACTTTCTGAATCTGCAATTAATTGGTTTGAGTTCGGTTTGAAAGACAGGGACTATTGTGTGTCTGTAGTTAACTATAAATCTGAACTAAAATAATCTTTGGAGTTCCCCAAGGCTTCAGCTTGGAGCTACTGCTGTTCAACATCTATGCTCCCACTTGGTCCAATTATAAAAAACAACTAAATGTTACCATAATCATGGTGATGACACACAAATTCACATAACGATCTTACCAGGAGACTATAGTCCGATCCAAACACTGATCAAATGCATTGATCAAATTTAAGATTGTATGTGCCAAAACGTCCTTTAGTTAAATGAAGAAAAACTGACATAATAGTTTTTGAGCCAAAGAAGAAAGAAGTCAGTACTCAGCTTCAATTAGAAAAGTTAAAAACAAACAACAATGTCAGAAATCTGGAAGTTGTCATGGACTGAGACCTGAATTTTAGCAGTCACAACAAGACAGTTGTGAAATCAGCCTATTATAACTTAGATTAAAACAATTTTAAGATTAAAGGACTCATGACACAGCAAGATTTAGAAAAATTTGTCCATGCATTTATCTTCAGTGACTAGACTACTGTCTAGTCCACTGTCCTTACAGATCTCCCTAAAAGGCCCATCAGACAGCTGCAATTAGTCCAGAACGCTGTTACTTGAGTCTTCACTATGACCAAGAAAAAGGATCATATAACTACATACATACAACTCTAGTCCTCAGCTCTTTACACTGCCTTCTTGTTTGTCACAGAGTTGACTCTAAAGTCCTGCTGTCAGTTTACAAAGCACTGAACGAATCTTCTGGTTTGTTATGAACCAACCCTCAGATCATCAGGGTCGAGTCTACTTTCTGTCCTCAGAGTCAGAACTAAATGTGCAAAGGCAGCGTTCAGCTTTTATGCTCCTCACATGTGTAGCAAACTCCCAGAAAACTGCAGGTCTGCTGAAACTCTCAGCTGCTTTAATCGAGGTTAAAAACTTTAAAGTTTTTTTTTAATGTACTTTTTGATGCTTATTAAAACATTGGCCACCACTCTCGAGTATATCTAAAGATGGATCAAATGTGGAGTGTAATTTCCTGATTTGGATTAATAATGTAAAAATTCTTCTTTATATTATTAATAATTACTCCTTAACTTGGAGTGCATCAGAACGCACATCCTCAGGGTGTAGGTATATTCATTAAATAGCTTACTGTCCTTTCTACAGTTTGTAAAGCAAGGGGTTACCTGCTGTGACATCCTGACAAAGTGGTGTTAATAAATGGCGATTAGGACACAATATCCTAGTAAAACTAATAATTATAGTAAAACACACTGTTTCAGTAAATTTTAATTATAAAAGACCACATTCAGCAGATGGATCTGGGAGTCACAGGTGACTTGAACATTTATGGAGTGACATTCTTTCGGTTGAGGTAATGGATCTGGTGAGTGTTTTAATGCAAATGTGTGGAATCTAATATTTATTTTAGAATGGCAAAATGCATTTTAAATGACGAAAAGTTTTTTTTAAAAATCTGACAAAATCATTACTGTAATTTTTATTAATGTATTTTAACGCATAGAACAGCAGAAAACAACACACAAGTTGACTTTGTTCAAGCATGTTAGCACTCAAATGTTTGTAAGAGCACTGAATGTTCAAGATATAAAGAATTTTATGAATGCCACAATCTTCGCAAAAACAAGTAGGACTTAAGAACAAATAGGGTTAGGGTTTCTATTTACTCGTTGAATTTGCATGCTGCTTGTAAAGCAAACCTTACTTACTGCAAAGAGACAAGGCCTTGATTAAACTTGATTGCTCCAGCTATTGCTTGAACCCCTTCATCATGTAACAGGTTAGCTGTGAGGCTAGGACACACACATACACACATGTCACACATAATAAAACATAATGAGCAGTGACATGTAATTAAAAAAGACAGAACTCTCTAAATTAAAACCTCACTACGTGTTATAGCGAGTGTCAGACACATCATTGTTTATATTGTGCTTTCTGTTATTCTGATTATATCTGCTTTTACACGTGACACTGTAGTATTAAATTGATTTAAATTGGGAAAAGGTGATTCTTTTTATACCACTAGAGCTGAGTAGTGTAAGTGTTGTGGTAAATGTCACCATAATCCAACAAGATGTATTGTTTTTCACAACTGCATGACATAAGTCTGGGAAAGTACTATTAACTGAACAGATGGATATTTTCATTTAATCATGAAGGCTTTCTGTATACTGAACTGCTATTAATAAGATGACTCACTCAAGGTCCTGCAGAGAGTTATTCTCCTGGAGGGCGTGGGCAATGTTCTTTGCTCCCTCCACTCCGATTGAGTTCTCTCTTAGACTGAAGAGAATGAAAAACACATGAAAATGAAAACATGACTGATTTTCCAGGTAACATAATCTAAGCAGTCAAAAATACAGAAAGAAGTTCTAAATGTCATTCTTACTTCAAGGAGACTAGGCCTCGGTTAAGCCTAAGGGCTTTAGTCAGGGCTGTCATTCCTCTGTTGCTGATTGAGTTACTCTGAAGTCTGTAGACAGAAAAAAAGGGTACATGTAACCTCTGTCCTTTGCAAGACAAGTTGCTATTTTTCTACTTTATATAAACTTAGGTCTTATTCCACAATAACACAAAGCTTTAACAGACAGTTTTATAGTAAGGACTTTAAGAGCTCTTAAGTAGAAAGCACTTACTGGAGAGAGAGCAAAGTGTGGTTGAGCATCAAAGCTTCTGCCAAAGCGATAGTTCCTTTGTCCCCAAGCTGGTTACTACAAAGACTGCAGAGCAGAAGAAAATCTTAATGGATACAAAAAATTCTTCATCCTAAGTAGAAAAAAAATGACTAGAACACTGCAAAACATAAATAAACTACAGTACAATGCTATGCGAACCATTTAATCCCCATATTTTAAAAGTAATATGTCTGAGACAACATATTAATTTGAAACTGAGAATCTGACTTTTCTTTTATAGTTAATGCCAATTTTTATATTGATACCAGTAACACTGAAAAAAAAATCAGCTAAAGTTATGCCATACGCCACTGCACTGTATTAATTCTTTTGTTAACATGTGGTAATGAAAAAGACCAAAATGTTTTCCCATTCGTGCTTCATGCAAAATTTTACTTGTTTTAGCCAGCATATGCAGTAATTGCCATTATTTTTTTGGTACACCTAGTTCCAGGTTGGATCACCTTTTCCCCTTCTGAAATGCCCAAACCCCTTAATGCCTCAAATTACTAACAAGTATATAAAAACAACAAAAATGCAACAATAACTGTAAATTAAGAAAATAGAATTAAATATTAGATTAATGCCAATTAAAAAAATAGATATATAATAATTAATATAGAAATAAAGACAAAAATGGGAGTGAGTAAAAGCTCTATATTGACATGACAGCATCACACAGTTGCTGCAGATTTGTTGGCTGCACATCCATGATAAGAATCTCCCATTCTGCCACATTCTAAAGCTGCTCATTTGAACTGAACTTCTGGTGACTGTTGAGGCCACTGGACTACAGTGAACTCATTGTTGTGTTCAAAATACCAGTTTGCTATGATTTGAGCTTTGTGACATGGTGCATTATCATTGAAGTAGCCATAAGCAGAGGGGTACACAATGGTCACAAATGGATGGACATGGTCAGCAACAATACTCAAATACACTGTGGTGTTAAAACTATTCTCAATTAGTAGTTAAGGAAACAGGACTGAAAAATAGATAGTCTTAAACAGTAAATAAATGTAACTAAATAATTAATGCATTATTCATACTCTTTGAGATGAAATCTTCAGCTTTCTATCAATATATTAGGCAAATTGAGTAATTGCACTAATATGCTTTCTTTTCTATTTCTAAATTTACCACCACAGTAGAATATAAAATGTGTAGTATGATAGTAGTATGATCAATATAGTATAATTAAGTAGGGGAAATTAGAATTTAATTGCATTACATCAACTTTGTAAGAGTCCGATTTGTCTTCAGTGCATCTGCGATTCTTTTGGCTCCACTTGCTCCAACTGTATTCTTCTGTATACTGAAACATTGCATGCATGAAATAAAAATGTAATTAATATTCCATATCACACACATGAACGTGCATTATGTTAATGTATAATTGGAACAGAAACTATTAAAACTAAGCAAAACTTACTTCAGGGACACCAGTTTGCGGTTGCACTGCAGAACCTCTGCAAGAGCCTGAGCACCATCTTCCTCAATGCCATTGTTCTGGAAGCTAACAAATAGTCAGGGAAATTGAGTGGTAACTTAGATTGTTACAACAGCCTTTTATTGTCTCTTTGGGTTTGGAAAACAAAATAAATGGAAAATCTACTCACTTGATTGATATTATAGCTTGGTTCATTTTTAGAGCCTCTGCCAGGAACTTTGCCCCTTTGGATCTAATATTGTTGTTTCGGAGGCTGAATTACAAACAGACGTTTAGATATGTAAAACTATTAATTAAACACTGTGAAGTGTATACTACATGAGCATGCAAAATGGGCATAATATGGGAAGCACACGGCCCCCTTCTTATCAAATTCAGGTAAGAAACTGATCTCACTTGAGAGATGTTAGCGTGCGATTCACCAAGAGGGCTCGACTCAGGGCTTTGGCACCTTTGCTGCTGATTGAATTGTCAGCCAAGCTAAAGAGGTGAACAAAAGAAGCTGCAGTCATACATGATTAAATAACCAGAGTAATTATACACATCCTTTCTGAACCTACTGTACAATTACACGATAACCACTGTCACATACAACACAGTAATCAGCAAGCAAGATAATAATAATGATACAAAAGCTCTGTCATTATCAAAGCAATCAAGCAACTTGCTTTTAAAACTGTGAGAACCATTAGACTGAAAAATGTTTTTCATTTGCTTTAATTTGAAACCTGAAATTCAATCACACCTTATTTTCTGGATGTGGCAGTCTTTGGCGCTCAAGAGACTTCCCAGCAGTTCCATGACATCATCTTTGAAGTGATTATTTTCCAACCTGTCCAACAGACAGCACACAAGCTTAAGCCTTTAATCTTTTTCTTGAGCTTCAGTTTAAGGGGAACAAGGCGTTGAAGAACTGACCTGAGATGGCTACAGTACAACAGCTGCGGGAGCAAACTTTTTACTGTTGTGTAGTTTAGAGAGCCCGTTAAGTTGGTCCGTTCACTGCACTCTGGAGACACGTGCAGCAGGAAGCCCAGCACGACGCAGTGACTCCTTGTTAACTTTTCACCCAAGCTACCGCGCTGTAAGTCCTCTTCTACACTCCGCAACAGCTCTGTATGTTGCAGTTCTTGTAAGCAGTAAGCTAGGTTGACTGCACGCAGGGACACAATGGCACCTCCACTGGCCAAGACGTCTTGCAAAAATCCTGCTGCCCATGCCTTCTGATTGCCATCATCCTTCCCAAGGGCCAAGAGTCCCGCAAGGGGTTTAAGTGCTGTTGGGCACAACAGGCCTGTCAGGAAGCGAACAAACACATCCAAGTGACCGTTTTCAGCTTGTTGTGAATGCTGAAAAGCACTTTTGAAGTGGTTTTGGTAGCCAATCTTTGGCCAAGACATGGTGCTCTCCGAGAACAAATCAAAGATGGCCCGCTTTGAGGAAACATGGTAGAAAGTCGCTGCAAGAAACTCCTGCAAGGTCAAATGTGTGAATCGGTATGTTGTGTGTATAATGGACTCTAACCTAGTTAGAACTCCAGCACCAAGACTGCCTTGAGTTAACAGTAGATCTATCCCATAGGCCTTAAGGTCCTGTTCACTAAAGGTGTACTTGCGTTTCAGTAGGCCGTAGAATGCAAGTCGTCCGAGGTTCCCCAGCAGTTTACGATTGCTCCCATGAAGCTGCTCTGCTTTTACTGGCTCCCTGCCTCGTGGTTCACATAATTCTGCTTTCATGGAACAAAAATGGGCATAGATCTCAGTACAAGTCCTTGGAAGGCTCTCCTGTGTTTCATTTTGCATGATGTACAACAAAGTATCAGCCACCATCCAGCAAATACATGGTATGTAGCACATCACCATCAAGATCTTATTGGACTCTAGGTGTGCCCATATTTTCCTGCCAAAGTCTTTCTCAGAAAAGTGATGATTCAGAAAGATATGGATGTCCGAGTGGCTGAATCCAGGAATCTCAGTCACCCTGTCAACCAGTCCTCCAGGGATGAGAGAAGCAACTCCTGGCCTTGAAGTCACCCACACTGTTACGTCAGGGAGCAGATTTCCTCGGATTATATTAGTAATCAAGTCATCAATGAACATTTCTTTTTTGGGGTCATTGCAAGGAGCTGCATCAGAGAAATTCAAAGAGCAGCGGAACTCATCCAGACCATCAAGTATGAGGAGCGTCTGGCAGGTGCTACTCAGGACCAAACTGGGATCTTCTAAATGAGGAAAAGTCATTCTCACTAGCTTTTCAGCAGATAACTTTTCCAGTGAGTTTAGCTCACAAAAACTGAAAGGCAAGACAAAGTGCACATCTGGACAGATGGCCCCTTGACTCCACTGTCTTATGAAGTGTCGTACCCAGGTAGTCTTGCCGATACCAGCCACACCAACTGTAAGGGAGACCCTTGGAGGCAAACTGACCCGCGTCAGAGGTTCAAACAACTTAGCCAGCCCCAGCTGCCTGAGATGATTTATTTTCCTTCCCCGAGTTACTCCCACCTGCATCAGGTCATGTTCTTTTTGTTGAAGGTCAGAAAGTCCATCAACTAGGAGTAAGGTTCTTGAGGAGATGTTCAGTTTAGGACAGCTGACTGAATCTCTGTCTCTGTACTGTTCATATCGCCGCAATAGGACCTCTTTGTGCTTCTTCACCATGGTTTCTACAAAAACAAAAATCGTCTGTGATTATTAAAATACAGTTGGCATGGGCTATGTGTAAGGTTTACATGCATTCAGTTAAAAAAAACACTTCGATTATATATGTACACCACATGCATATGGTAGCAGAAGAATATCCACAGCCATGCTGTAGCTAATGGGAATCCTAAACAATAAACAATATCCCAAGTTGTTTACCTTTAAAATGATTGATGTGCAAATACTCTGTGATTGTTATGTGGTAGCTTTGCCACAAAAGTCACTGGATGGGAAAACTAGCTGAAGACAGCACTGTCCAATTACCATGTAAACAAGATACCAACAGAATGCAAATCCTTCTTCAAGCCACTTACCATGGTTTATGATGAGCTGGGCAACTTGAGAATCTGAGCTTTCTATAAACCCCTGAATAGCATCAGAGCCTTGATACTCCTTGCCAGTGACTATAGTGGTGAGCATGTTAATCTGGTCCTTTAACAGGCCTGCTTCCTTGATGTGGGTCTCTTCAGTTGCGTTCAGCACATCCATCTCTCTGAGATGGGTTAACATCTCCTCCAGGAAGGAAGGGGTAGTAAAGCTTTGTAGCTGGTTTTGGTGTTTCTGGATCCAACATAGATCTAAACCAAAACAGATTAAACAAATCAATCAATCAATCAATCAATCAATCAATCAATCAATCAATCAATCAATCAATCAATCAATCAATCAAT
>JBAMHW010000024.1:15699908-15719539 GCA_037177495.1 Rhadinocentrus ornatus | reverse complement strand
TTTTTAATTGCATTACAGGAAATAAAGAACTTTATCACAATATTCTAATTTTCTGAGACAGTCCTGTATATACATATGTATATATATACATACATATGTATATGTATGTATATATATATATATGCATGTATATTTATGTATATGTATATATATATATATATATGTATGTATATATATATGTATATATGGATTTTTATATATATATATATATGTGTGTATGTATATATATATATATATGTGTATATATGTATATTTATGTATATATGTGTGTGTGTGTGTGTGTGTGTATATATGTGGTTTTACAGAGAAGGACTAAACTAAAATATTTTTGCATAAATAATAGTCTGCTGTTCACCAGAAGAATGCAACCAAACAAAATCAGTGGTAGAACTATGGGAAACTCTCCAAAACTGAGGTAGCTGAAGAATAAGGCAGTTAGATACTTGAACACAAACTCAAAAACAATGATGCATATCAGAGCAGTGACAAAGCCAAGCGGTCAAACAGCCACACATCTGTGCAAGTATTTTATTTCACCATGTGTATGACATTGGAATTAAAATTAACACAAGTTTTAAATTCATGACTTGTGGATAGAATGCTGTCTTTCTTCCTTCCAGTGTTTGTCAAACTTCTCTAACTTCTCTTTCAGCAGACAGAAGGTTTACTGAAAATGCTTCCAGGTATATGAATAACAAATGCATGTTCCTGTTTCTTTTCCTTTTTTTTTTTTTTTTCCATTTTAATACTGATGATCTAAATCTTTACATTTAAAAAAGAGAAAAACTGACATACTGTCATCCAGAAGTATCATATTGTGTCCACCTGAAAGAAGAAAAAAAGCAACTGCAAAACTTCTATGCAGTTCATTTAAGAGTCAACACATTTGCATGTCAGAGTAGAACTGGTCACACTGAGCTCAAATGTCCTAATCACGTGTTTCCTTTTTCTAACTTTTTACACAGTCCCACACTAAAACTAAAAATATACACATTAAATACATTTCATAATCATTTCTTTAAAAAAAAAAAAAAAACTTCTACTGCAAACTCTAAAGCAGGCTTCATTTGCAACAATTTGTCTGCTTTTACAATAAAACAAACCCCAAAAAATTAGATGAAAGCAGCAGCACTGCTGTTTAATTGATCTGATTTCACAGAGTTAAGTCTGATTGGCATAGTTGTATGAAGAAACGTCAGCACTGAGATTGCAATTGAAAGCGAAACATTGTCAGGGTGAAAAACAAGGAACAGTAACGTGCAGCTCAGATGCAACAAAAAACAACAGGGTGGGGTTGCACTGTCCGTGTGATGAGTGGGGAATCAGCTGATGGAGTATTACGCAGGTGAAAGGCACAGAAAATGTGAAACATGAAATAGCTCTGAATACAAAGCTATCTTTCACCTTAAAAAACAAGCACTCCTCATTTGAGAAATTATTTCAGTCTCCCACATCCCTTTCTTCTAATTTTCAATCAGGATGATGTAAACACTTTGCTTTAAGAAAGCACACAGAAGTGGTTAAAAAAAAAACACATAAGAAGTTAGAGACATTCACATTTAAGGGACAATCAAGCCCTTTACATGACTACAGTTTAAAATGTTCAAACACAACAAGTTGCTGGACTCATTTTGAAGGATAAACGTAAGCTTAATAATCATCTTGATTATAGACTGATCTTAAAACAACAAAGTACAAGTTGAACTTCCTGCATAAATCAAAAGCATAGCTGTTTAAGGTAATCAAATTTAAAGGTTTCATCCACAGTAACAAAAACAAGTCAGCAAAAATGAGCATTAAGGACTCAAGTATTTAGAAAAACAAACAAAGAAATAAGAAAATCCCTTATATCTTCTTTTCCAGAACAGGTAGTAACCAGCACTGTACGCAGGCAAAGGTTGCAACTCATTACTTCGAAATATTTCTTACTATCTGAGGTTGCCAGATTTCATGATGCTGGAGACATAAAATATGTCGCAATGCATCCAACAGCACTGTCACAAACATTTACAAGTCTTTTGTTTTTTAATTAGTGATCTTCTGAAGATCCAGAGAAGGACACTTCCGGTGGCAGTCGTTCCAGAGCTGCCCTGCAATCAGCATTACACACATCAAACGAACCTCTGATTATCCCCATCTCTTGCTCGCTCAGCTGAATCTGCCCATGCATACACACTCATCCATACACGCACACCCACACACGAGCTTTCAGATGGAAACATGTTGATTCAAAACCTGGATTATAGATCAGACAGTCCCTCTGCATGTTCACTCAGCTCCATGGTGGAGTAGTCCAGAGGACGCCTGAGAATGCAGACGACAACATAAAAAGAAACACATATACAGACATTTTAAAATCTTCACTATATGAATAGCTCAGTTAGAAGCTGATATTGGGCATCCACTTTTTCCTCCTTATTTATGATGATTCTGACAGTTTTCCAGCCTTACATTTAGAGAGTGGCTGGAAATGACCCATTTCATACATCACACAATTAACCACCAAGTTGTTGCACGGTGGTGGGGGTCGCGAACACCAATGTATGAAACTGTTAATAGTCAATCCTAACATTTCTATCACTGTGATGGAATTCTTGTTTTCCAGCCAAAGGATGGTCTGTTTTACTTTCATTGAGATCTCCTTTGACATTTTTAGGTTCACAGCAACAGATCACAAAGGCAAATGCCACACCTGGAATCAACTCCAGATCTTTCGCTTGCATGAAAGACTATGAAATAGCTTTAAAGTTAACTGTCCAATTACTTTGTGGCCCCTTGAAAAAAGACAACTACATATTAAAGAATTGTAATCCCTTCAGCTTACCTCCAGTTTGGGTGTGAATACTCTCAAATTAAAGCTGTGAGTCTGCACTTTAAACCCACATTGATTTGATAACTGTATCTTGAATATGTTTTGGTAAACTTCTCAGTCAATGTCCAAATATACAGTATATTGACTTGACTGTAAAACTTTAGATTCATAGGTACATTCAGTTTACAATAAAATGAAATATAAATTAGAGTACCAGCTGGAATATGCGTTATTTAATCATTCATTTATTCATTAATTAGCATTTTTCAAAGCAGCACAACTTTTACTAATTTACACTGTAAATGATAGACATATCTACACAAACACATTGATTACTGTTGCAATGGTGCAAAGAGGTTATTAGAAATCTGATCAGCTTGCATATTGACTACAATAGAGAATGTAATTGCTCACCTCCTTCTGTAGAAGAATGTGAACAGAGCAGCTCCAAGTCCCAGCAGCAGGAGCACTGCTACTACCAGCCCGATCTGTAACCCCAGGGCTGAAGCTAGGAAGGGTTAAAGCAAGCATGAGTTACACTTTTAATTAAAACATTTAAACAAAACAGTGATGCAGACGTCCTGTTGAAACCACAAAAATACTAAAATCGAACCAAACTTAAAAAAGTAAGGAAATTAGTATTTGGATTGTTTCTTTGTTGAGACCATGCTTTTATTTTTTTATTTATATAACCTTTATTTTACCAAACAAGAGAGATTGAGAACATTCTTTTTACAACAAGGCCTTCTTGGCAGTAAATTGTATATCACTGGAAAATTGGTTATTTTCCTTTAATATGGTGTTACTTTTTTTCTTTTTAAGTGTTTGTGGGATGAGCAGCAGAGTTGAGTGTGTGGGCTGCGTCCATGAAAAAGTTGCTCTATCTTCTCTGCCGGTACCAAATAGATTATTCTGCTTTTGATTCTTGCTTGGGTTCGTTTATTGAATTGGATGATTAAAATATTTTGAGACAAGAAAAATGGGCAATTTAATAATTTCATTTAAAAAAAAAGGAGACCTCAGTAACACGTGGGAAATCCATACACAACTACAACAGCCTCATCCTCATGCTGATCAGCAGCTTGGTCACACACTGCTGTGGGATGGCATCCCATTTCTCAACCAGCATCTGTCTTGAGTAAACCAATGTGGTTGTGTTGGTCACTGCACAAATAGCACTCCCAAGCTTATCCAGTGTTCAATTGGTTTGAGGACCATACTGAAGGCAGGCCATTCCATCATCTCCAGCCCCAAATTCTGGAGGTAGGCTCTGATAAAACACCAGTCTATAGGGGAGAGTGTTGTCATCTTGGAGGACAGAGTCCCACACTGTGGAGATACGGGATTTCCAGTGTTTGCAGAATCGCATCTCGACATACTGTATCTGCATTGAGATTGTTACCAATAATGACAAGTCTTGTTTTTCCAGTAAGGGAAATGCCAGCTTACACCATTACACTGCTTCCACCAAAACCCTATCAGAGCAGCAATCAGCAAAGCTTCATTTACATCTTCTCCACATTTTAACCGACATCCCATCTGACTACTTTAGCACAGTCCATGCTCATCACAAGTGCTGCTAATCAGATACCTGATTGTAAGCATCTGTGGTATCAGAGGCTCAAAACAAGGGTCAATAGCACAATAAACTTGACGTTTGCAAAGAAGATTTGGGGAGTTTTTTAATGGGCACAACCCACTTACTTAACTCTGCTGCTCATGTCACAGATGCATTTTCCTTACAAATGTGGCACCATTTAAAAGGAAAATAAACTGGCATCACAACCGTTTAAGATTTATTTCCAGGAAGCATCATTACAAAAAAGCAACTAATCCAGCAAACACCAATTTCTTCACTCTTTGTGCTAAATTTATAAATTGCACATCATGAGAAGCTTTTCAAACAATAGCAAGAGTCCATTGAATCATCACATGTGGACTAACCCAAATTGTTTCTAGTCAGGTACAGGCTCATGCCGTTCTATCACTGCAGGAGTACGAGTGTTGTCAGTGAAAGCAAGCAAACTGGGGAGGATTCAAGGTGGTACAATGTACTCTACTCTTGCTCAGAAAATGAAAGGTCAGACTGCAGGTGTCTAATCCACTCAGAAAAGCACAAATGATGGCAAATTAGCAATGCTAACAGCAAGTGGTCTTTTGTGTGCAATAATGAGTGGATTAGATATGCTTTTCTTTCAAAATGAGAAATGAGGAACAACAGAAAACCTGGATTCATTTGACCAGTTTGTGTCACAGACTGGCAGAGAAGCAAAGGCTTACTTTCTATAAGAAGCTAAGTTTTGTTTCATGACTTGTAAATTTATAATAACTTGTTTATAGCAATAAGCTGAGAAATTGCAACCGACGAAGGCAATGCTGCAGAGTTGGAGATATGCAACTCGTTTAATTTATTTCTTTTTGAAATCTCAAAGTTTTTGGCATGAAGCAGAATGACTCAATTGAAACTAGTGAGAAAAGCCTGCATTCATGCACTGCTTTCTTTTTATTTTGAAAGTTTGAAATTTTAGTTTCGTGACAACCCTACTCTGCACAAACTAAGAGTTTTAAAATATTACACTGTTAATTTTTTTTCTGTATATATATTTTAAATCTATTTTTGATGTATTATTTGGATTGTGTGATTTTTGTGGTGCTTTGATTTTGATTAAAAAAATACATGAATTTTTCTCTATAGTATCGAAAATAATATTGAGTATCAAGCATCATTCTTAGTTTCTATATCGAGTTTAAAATTTTAGTATTGTGACAACCCTAATAAAACATGTATTTTTTTAAGTTTTCTAAAAATAAATTAATGAAATAACACATAGAAATGTACAGATATATCTGTGCTCAATTGCACAGACTTTGTGAACTGTATGGAATTTTATAAGTGTAGTTTTGTAAGTGACTTTTAAGAGTTTTTAATCACTGAATAAACTGGCTGAACACCAAGGTAGCTTATTTGTACCTTTTTATCTAATGATACAGAATAAGATATGACATTTGTTGTAAGCATAAACCCACTACGTTGTGCTGGTGAGCTGGAGATATTCATCAAGAAGCGCCTAACCTGTGCCTGTGTAGCGGTCGGTTGAGGGAGACGAACAGGCATCTGCCTGACCAGGAGAAGGATTTGTGTGTGATGTCTGGATGATGAGGGCCTTCTGGTAGTCTGAAAGCGCCTGAATGTTGCCCCACACTCGCAGCCACCCAGACATGCAAGAAAAGTTGGCTCCTTGAAAAGGAAGATACAGACAAACACTTCAATTGAGCTGTTAAGGACTTGCTGTCATTTTACAATCTGTAAAATGTCAACTAAAAAAGGACATTTACAACTGAACAGCACAATTTATGAAGGTTATAGAAAGTGTATAATGAAAGTAAGATGTGAAAAGAGGAAAGCTGTATGTGAGATGGTCTGTGAGCAGTTGATTTCTCACTATGTAGGTAAGTTACTGCTGTGTGACGTGTTGAGGTTGCCATGGCATCACCTTCCAGTAACAGGCATCTGCTCTGTTATTACACTGGAATATAACTACTCTATCAATAAGAAATCTGACCTGTTTATTTAGGATGATAATGTCAAATGTGATCTGGACTGAAATAATAATGATATGCTCCTGGTCAAGGCCGGATTATCTATTGGGCATAATGGGCACGGGCCATTAGCATTTTTTGGAAGAAGAAGAAAAAAAAAAGCTTTTAAGTTTCAGATATGGGAGTCGTAACCAATAAGAAGCACGTCATTCAATTTTTAACCTTAACAAAATTATTTGATTGGTGGGATGCAATTGTGGAAATCATGGTAACCTGCCCCACCCCCTATCCACTGTCTTTATTACTAGAACTAACAGCCTACGAAAATTTTCATCGGCCGTGTTCTCCGGGGGGGCTATTAACACCTCATCATCTGCCTGTTCTTATGTAAAGTTACTGACATGAAGAATTTACACAATTTGCATTCGGCTTACTGAGCCACCTAGAAGACGTCACTGTAAGAAATCAGCTGATAGACGGCTGTGAAAAATGCTGATTTTACTGATCTGTAAAGTCAAATAAAATAATTTTGTAGGAGGGGGGGATAAAAGCTCCATTTAGCTCCATACTGTCTTCTTTTATCATATAAAGTGTCAGGCTTCACACTTTGGCTGACACGTAAGCATCGCAACCGAGAACAATGTGAAACATCTGAATTAGGGGGTAAAACACTTTATCTTCCGCATTTATGATCAGGGCTGCCAACTCTCACGCATTGGCAGTGGCACTTCTGGGGCCGCATTACTCTTGGGCCGGTGTCCCAGTGAAATAAATAAAAAGATATGTTGGAACGATATTATCTACGACTTTCATCCACTGCTCAGTGATCAGTCCGACACACAGTGATAAGTGGAGATATTTCAGCTCCACAAACAGCAACGATGTGCAGTTTGATGTGTTTGAAGCCAACAAACTTAATTAAAAATAAGAAATCTACAAGAACACAGAAGCAGAGGTGATGAGGCGAACTAAAGAGGAGGAGGAGGAGGAGGACGAGTCTTTTGGTGCTGCAGTTGGTACTATCAGATACTATCAGGTATCAGAGGAAGAAAATGTAGAGCTGGTGGATCCTGTGTGTGCAGCAATGTTACTTGTTTTTTTGGGAAGTGATTTATGTCTGCCTGCTGCTAGATTTAAGTTTTTGTTTTGATGTTTAAACAGCAGGAGTTCCCTGCAATCTTAAAACTAAGGCTTTAGTTCAGAGGTGCAGTAATAAATTTCAGCCACATTGTTGACAGCTGAGTTTATTCTGGATCTGTCTGTTAAGGCTGAAAAACAGACTTTCGTGATCAATAAGTTGCCTACAGAGACTGTGAGGGCAGGGGCGTTGCTAGACAGCATTATGTTCCATCTGCTTCCCTTTGCTAACTTGACTGTTACTGCTGCTTCCAAACAACTGCCGCTGTGGAACAATAAATAATATAAATAGTAATAATAATATGGCTGTAACAGAGTTTTTTTTTATCTCTTTTTTGTGAGTTGTCAAACAAAAGTGACACATTCAAATAGAGAATTTATAATCTAATCAAATGTATAAATTTATATGGATTTAAGTTAGAAAAAACTTCCAAGTGAAATGCACTGACAGTCAGGTAAGGAAGACAGACACAGGAATGAAATATTAGTAGGTGTGTTTGTGATTGAGTAATGGAAAAATCTGAAATGTAGACTGCCTTGATGGACATGAAACAAAATGTACATAAGCCAGTGAGTTACACCACAATGTGTAGTGTGTTGCTATTGGCACTACTGACTGAGAAATGCAATTTTACATTGTGTCAGGAACAATTTTTACAACATTGCTGTAAGTAGGGGGGCCCCTAGGACACTCTGTGCCCAGGGGCCCCTGCCCTTTTAATCTGGCCCTGCTCCTGGTAGCCATGTCAGAGGTTTTTCGTCTTCCAATAAAAATAAAAACTAAGAACTGAAAGCGTCTTACCTTGGAGGTACAGTGCAGAAATGCCACAGTGACACCTCTGCTCCAAGTAGTCGGCCACCTCAGCTACCTTTTTTCCATGAATTAGACTGTTGCAGTCTGGAATAAACAGAAGTGACTTTCAGATTTTTTGATGATCTTTTTATTATAATGTACAATACAATATTTACAATAATAAATTCCTCCTTTTTAAAAAAGAAAGAAAAAAAAAACCTTCACATTAATCATGAGAATCTTCTGAGTAGAATAACTGCAAAAATCTAGATTCTTATCTATATAAATAACTGCAAATAGATTCATTAGAGCAATTGGGAAATCAAAAAATTTATATGAGAAAATACCAACTTGCTTTATAGAGAGGTCAATACTGAAGACTAAAATCCTAATCATGAAATTAAAGGTCAAGTGTTCTTCAAACTAAGCAAAGCCAGCACGTTGATGCTATCAGTAGTGTAAATACTTAACATGCCTGCGCTGGAGGCAACTGGTTGAAATTAGTTTAGTAAATTATACTTAAATGTTACCTCCTGACTGCTCTTGCCAGTCTTTGGATAGGGGTCCAAGGCAAAGGTCGATTTGACTTGAGAAGGCTGAACTTGGACAGAGGTTGGTGCTGTAAGTTGTGGGAGAGGAGCTTGTCCAGGAGGAGGGGCTCCTGATGTCACAGCATGAACACCGGCTGAGTGAGACGGGACCAGCTTCCACTGACCTGCACACGGTTTATGTAGCAGCACATGCATGAATAAACATAAAAATACTGGGAGTGAAAAACATACAAACCCTGTCTGATATATGTAAAACTAAAAATGATGCTGTTTAGCATAAAGCAAGTATGCACATGAATTAATGACATTCTCATAAATTAATCAGACAGCCACAACACTAAACACACCAGTCAAACATTGTGTGAATTTGCAATGTGCCTACAAAACAGCCCTGACCTGTCGGGGCATGTCAATGTGTTGTCAGGTGGAGCACCTGGATCAGACTTGTTTTTAGGACAATTTCCCACAGATGCTTGATCACAATTGAGATCTGGGGAATTTAGAGGCAAATTAAACACCTTCAACTATTTCTCATGTTCCTCAAATGCTGTGTTCAGAACAAATGCAAAGTGAAAGCTTTTTTACCCTGCCGAAAGGTGTTACTGCCATCAGTATGTACCTTTGCCTAAAAGATATGCATGTTGTCTGCAACAATGTTGAAGTTAGTGGTACATGTTAAAGCAGCATCCATATTAATGCTAAGACTGCCCAGAGCATCACATCACCTCTTTGCATTTAGACTTTTTTTCTTTCCATAGAGTATCCTGCTGCCATCTAACACACCTGATTCTTTATATGTTATGGTAGAAAATTTGATTCAACAGATCAACTCACTCAGTTATTTTTTTTTTCTATGGTTCAGTTGTTAAAATCACATGTGCACTGTCTGCACCTCCCTCTGAGTAGTCTGTAGCTATGCAACCTCACATGCTGCAAGCCACCCCTCATTGTATTCTGACACTAAGCAGTTTGTGCTTCTTCTATTAATTTCTCCTACACATCACTTAACCTCGGGTACTCATGACCCTGTCGATCAGTGATTGTCCTTCTTCGGGCCACTTTTTGTTGGTATTCTCACCTAGTTGTACAGCCATCACATTAGCCTCTTGTCCAGTTTGACCAAGAACTTTCAACTTTCCCCCAGTACGTCAGCTTAAAGATCTAACCGTGTATTTGTTGCCTGACATATCCAAGTGATGTGCATCTTACTACATAAAAATCTGCCACATCTTTTTAAAACCTAGAATGATTAAATATCTGAGGTGTTCAAACTTGGTTAGCAGTGGTAGTTGGGGGGGGGCGGCCACATTGTCATTTCATTTCCTTGATGTCCAGCTAGATCCCTTCAAACACGTTAACTAAGTAGATTTCTAATTGACTTAAAAAGTGAGGCCTTCGTGATTCAAATCTGAAATAGAAACCAAGATCTTATATCCACATTTCAGTCAACATTCTTCACCTGGCGAGTAGAATTACATTAAATCTATTGAACTTCATTTTTTTTAAAAACACATTTGATCTTTAATGGAATATATCAGTTAAAGTGATTCATGATGTTTGGCTCAGTTTGTTTTTACCTGAGAGCTGGAATCACTTGTCTCCCTCTAGTGGTGGATAGTGAAGAAAGGAGCTTCTGGTTTTCACTGAACACCAGCACATCTCTGAGGCTGGAATTGGTAAGAGCAGTGCCAGCTCTACATACACTGAACAGATCATAGCACAGGACCACTGCTCCTCGTGCTGGCACGGTGGAGCCTTCTGGGAAAGTCTGATCTATCCAGAGGAGAGATGAGGTGAAGGAGCATAGTGAGGGTACACAGTAAAAAGAAAATAGACACAGTCACAAAATTTAAGCAGGAGACGGGGAATATTTTGCACCGTTGGAGTTGGGTCTTCTGCCCCTCTCACCTGCTCCAGTGACATTTCCAATGATGTAAAACCCATCATGGTTGAGCAATCCATTTAAAGGAAGTGCAATGACGGTCCCACTGCGCTCCTGGTCAAACACAGCGAGTACCAAACCGTGCAAGTCTGTCATCGGTGGCCCGAAAAGCTCCACAAAGGCCCTCTGCTGGCTGTGATTGGTCCAGTAGCCACTAGCTACCTCGCTGATGACAACACCCTCAGGGGCTGGAGGAGGGCGGGGGCAACTGTTTTCCCTCAGAGGAGTAGGTGGAGCCACCTATAATGATCATTGCAAGTCTTTTGTAGTACAGAATTAACTGTGATGACATCATTTTTAAGTGAATCCAAGAAAAGTTTATGCATTATGCTTTGTAAAGAGTTTCATACTGGAGAATGCAGGTGACTAAATAAACAGATATATTTCCGATAGGTCAATATTACAGTAGTAGCAGGCACATTACAGTTTAAAAATAGTTGTAGTTTTACTCATCAGAAAATATTGTTTAATTTTCCAAACATGCCCTCATTCCCCTTTACTCACAGAAAAGGCAGACAGGTCATAGGGGTACAGGCCTCTACAGCGGCTGAGGGATTCATCCCCAGGCAGAACATCTGGATCTTCCAGCAATGGCAGCTGCCCTGGAGTCAGAGCTTTACTCAAATCCTGTGCCTCCTTATCTGATCCCCTCTGTCGGTACACCACTGCATCCAGCAGACCTTTAGTAGGGATCCCCCTCTGGGTAGCTGAAGGTGGGCCGAAAGGGCTGCGATAGAGCGCCACAGCATCTGGACCATTCTGGATGGTGTTGGGAGGCAGGCGAAGCGATGGAGCTGGCACCAACCTGTCACTGCCCAGCAGAAAATAACCTTTGGCAGTGGTGAAGTGTCCACTCAAGCTGATCTCCCTGTAAGGTTTGTTGTTGTGTGCACTGAACAGCAGAATCCAGATTCCCTGCAGGGACACTCTACGACCTGATGGGTGCCAGAGCTCGACGTACTCACCATCTTCAGCTGCACCCGGAGTATCAGTGTTCAGCTCATTGATCAAAAAGTCACTATTTCCCCAAGGTGGGAGGTGAGGTGGTGAATCTGTACCACCTGGAATCACTAAAGCATAATGACAAGAATTAATTGGGTAAAGACTTCTAATACTGCAGGACAAGAAATGTAAAATATAACAGATAAAATAATAAAATTGAGATAATTTTGTCTTTACAATCTCTTTTAAGTTTGAGTGATATCAACTGGGTCATATCCAAGTTTATCAGACTTTATTTGCTTGAAGCAGCAATGTCAAACCTTCAGTGTGCCATTCATTACACAATTTAATCAAGTATTTTATGTATTAATGTGAAGGTCTGACACTTAAAGCTGCATTTCTAATTTGTTTCATACATATACAACAACATTAATTTATAATTGGAAATAAAAAGACTGAACTGTATTTAAATATCGCCCTGTTTACTTGTGCTCCTCATGCACATGCAACAAGTTGATCATCTTTGCTGATGGCAAGAAGTAGTCTAATTACCATCAATATTGATAGATAACTGGCCTTTAGAACCTGGTGTCAGGTCAACATCCATTCACTCAATGCCAGTATGACTTCTAAGTTGATTGTAGATATTTGCAGAAGACATACAATGGACTGCAGCCTTTTAAACATCACAGAGACTCTATCAGAGAGGGTGAGCAACAACAAACAGCTACTGAAAGAATTTGGCCAACACAAGATGGTATAAAAGTTTACAGAACAATGTATTTACTCCATTCAGAACATATTGTGACGGTTCCCACAGTGAAAAGCTCCTTAGGGGCAATGTGGTTGGAGCGCAGCAGTACATTAATCTTCTCTTTTTTTCCACTAGGGTGTAGTGAACATTTCATGCATGCACCACAAACCAACAAAGCAGGTTTAACATATCCAGGGCATCTTTAAGGGATTTAGCTTAACTAACCCCAACAATAAAGATCTCGCTAAGCTGTACTACAATGCTGGTTCTCAATTTCGACCCAGGATTTTTGACTCTGGATCTGTGTTAATATAAAACAGACTGACAACAGATGATCAGAGAAGCAGTACAGCTGCTGCAGCCAAAGAAGGAAGGCAAGATGACAAAAACATACAGACGATGTGAATATGTGAAATCATAAGCCGATCCATATTACTGCCATATCATTAATGTATGAGTAAATCTAACAATTTGTGATTGTCCATGTTATTAAATGGGTGTTACAAGTGTTTTCTTGTACCTAATAAAGAACATAAATGTAAATAAAACCATTCAAACATCCAGAAAATTGTATATAAAGCACTGAAGTTGTCCACTGATACAATACAAATGTGAGTATGAACATGAATCTACAGAGATCATCTGACGCAGGTTGTTGCGTTTAATAAGCTGCTCTGTTTCAGGTTACATAAGCATCCCCCTCAGCTGACACATCTTTCATAAAGATGAAGATCAGGGAAAGTCGGTCTTTAATTAGATGCAGCACTTTTACATCCTCTGGAGCAGGTTAGATTTCAGGATAGATAGAGTTAGATAGAGCATGAAGTTAACCAGCTTTATACTGACAATCCACAGCAGAATCTGAAATTACCTCATTAAACTACAAGCCGTGCTACATAGCAGGTCCATGTTCTGCTTCGCCTCCCTACAGGACATATACACATTCAGCAGTGCAGAACAAGTGCGGATAGCCGGGGGCCCAAACCACCCAGATTATGGCCTGTTTTCTGTGTTTCCATCAGGAAGCCCGCAGCCTGAGGGCCAGCATGGAGACTAAATAGGAGCTTCTCCCCACAGGCCATCTGGGTGCTCAATGAGAACACTGCTTCAGGCTGCCTTCTACTCCATCCACAAACACCACAAATACAGGATAAAAACAGTCATATCATATTCAGTTAGACCAACTCAAAGACTGTTGAAAAGTCTGTTTCTATCTAACAACAAGTAAATACTTGACTTGCCAAATATTCTCTTTTTATCATATTTTCTGAATCCTTCAGTCAGAATATTTAAAACATAGTAAGGGTCGTACTTTATCTCAAGAAAGATCTGAGTTTGCTGCTCTCTTTATATACAAACTGCATCCTTTTACGGTATAAACATGCTGTCATAGTAAATCAAGTGGGATCTTTTTTCTTAATAAAACACTTCCATATAGTAAACCACTAAATTTCCTTCATTTAAATATGAGTGAAAGTACAACAGATTTCCTTCACACACTGTTCTTCATCATTTCTGTTAACCAAGTGCTTCTAGGAGCAGCGTAAACCTCTAACTTTAACTTTTAAATTAAACTAAATTAAAAAAAAATTTAAGTAAGTGTTAAAAACATCTTCTGTTTATTACTTTATCTAATTTTTGTTGATTTATTTTACCATTTCATGAACCATTAATATTTTTATCTTTGACATGACAAGAGCCGATACTAGACAAACATTAATGTTTTTTTTTTTTATATTTGGAGTTTGAATTAAATATATCAAGTCAACAGCCGGTCAAACAGCATACAGTTAAAGAGTACTGAAGAAGTTCTAAATAAATAAATAAATCCAAAACTTGTACAAACAGAGAGGAAATAGGTCAACAACAAAATGTAAATGTAAACAAGACAATGGTGCAAACTTAAACCAATAATATGTAGTTTCATCAGTATTATGAGGACAAGCATGCATTGAGTTAGATAACATATTAACATATACTCTTTAATGACGAGGGTTTCAAAAGCTGACTCGCCATATGGCTCCATGCTATTCAAGCAATGACAGATAGCTTTACAGCCAATATCATCATAACTTGACAATTCACACCAAAAATACTGTATCTAGATGGACCAACAGTCAAGGAGCAAATATATACATTTGAGGTGCCCTCCATAGAGGGGCACAGGGAAGATCTAAATGGATTTGTTATGCATGAATGGCATTCAAAAACTTACCAAAGCTGTGAGGGCAGATCTTTGGCCAGGGGCATTGGTTGGGCTGCCCAGGAGTTTGTGGGGCCTCCCAGAAGATGCCAGGATCTCTGGTCCAAGTAGCCACACCACAGCGGCTGAGATAGAAGCCTCCCTCTCGTAGACTGATGACATGATGAAATTATTAGGAAAAAACAGTAGTAAAGTGATTTTATTTATCTTAATCTTGTTTTTAATATTTTCTTTTGTCTTATTTTATATTTCACATTGTTTCACTGTTAGATCTGTTTTATGTCTTTATGTATTCTTAGTGTTCAGCACTTTGGTTAGTACCTGCTGTTTTTAAAGAGTTTCATAAATAAACTTGGCTTGGCTTAACCATATTGTAATCTACTGGTTAGATAACATTAAATTCAGCTTGAGCAGGATGGTGCATTTATATTTTACATAGTGGGTAGACAAATTTACACCCTAATGCTGTTCAATAGTAAATCTTTGTATTAAAATAAGCTAATTTAGGTGGTGATTAATCATGGTTTGCTACTATAAGCATATTAGTGTCTGGAAAGTTTATTCAAAGCAACACTACAATGAAGAATAATCACATATTGCAAAAATAAAACTGTCCACATTTTTACAGGAAGGTGTTAATAAAGCTGTGGTCACATTTTTTAAGTGAGTTCCAGTCCCTGCACGTCAGAGGCCAGTTATGACCGTAGCTAAATCATGTGAACCAAAGAGGAACTGAAGTGACAAGCTCAGCCTCTCCTTCCACAGAGTGAAATGCCGTTAATGTGTTGCTCAATCCTCAAAACTACAGAAATATCTGAACAACAAAAACAAAAAACCATGCTAACCAAACAGGAAATGATATCTTAAATACAACCTTCTATTAAGGTTAGTTTCAGACTGTATAAACAAAATAAATACAAAACATTCTTGCCTGTTACTAAGCTGGTATGGCTGCCTGCCGGGGATGAGTGTTTCCGTAAGGTTGGCACTTGGCTTTTTTCCAGGTCCAGCAAACACAAACGCATCTAGAGGCTGAATCTGGCTCAGCGGACTTCCCACTGAGAAGTCCGTAGCTCTGCCACTGTAAATAGCCACAGCACCAGACTCATCTCCTGAGAGAAAAAACAAGGGAATAAAACATTTACAATTAAATCAATTGATATATATAAAAGTAAATAAACAAAAAAATAAAGAAAGAAAAAGTCTATTTAATATAAATATAATTCAACATTTAATTTTAAATGCAGGGAAATTACGCGATCAAGAGCACTGACCTTTCATGAATTTCTTGTCTATGGTCACAGAGATCAATCCATTTGTGGAGGTGTCCACATCCACACTGACACTGATCTTGTCTGTTTTCCCATCTAAAACAACTAGTGCTAGAGGACCTGCAGCTGGAGCCTCTGTCAGCTCCACAAACCCATCCACCTGTCCTCCACCCAGCTTCAGCTCAGTAATCAAAGGAGTGGTTGGGGCAACAGCAGGCGGGGTGCAGTTGTTTCGCTGTCCCGGAGAGGGCGAGGACACCTGAAAGCCCCACTGATCTTCAGAGAGCAAACACCTCTCAATTGACTCATCTCCTTCGAGCGCAGCCTCGTCCTCTACAAAGGCTGGCTCCCCAGGAGTCAGGATTTCAGCCAGGAACTCTGCGCCTCCAGTGCGACGAGTCATGTAGACAACAGCATCCACCAGCCCAACCGCAGTGACGTTCATCCTCTCACTGTAGCGAGCAGCAGATGAGTGGTAGAGGACAATGGCATCTGGGCCATTCTGGACAGTATTTGGTGGCAGGAGGATGGCTGGTTTGGGCAACATCTCCACCGAACCCACCAGGAAGAAACCTCTATCGTCTGTAGTGTGGCTTTTCAGGTCCAGCACCTTGTAGGCTATATTTCCATTACCATTATAGAACACAAGGGTGTAGCCATCCAGCGAGGCCCGCTTTCCACTAGTGTGATACAACTCCACAAACTCAGTGGTGTCCAATCTTGGGTTGTCAGCATTGATCTCACTGATGATGAGGCAAGGGTCACCACCAACTACCACCACCAAGCACAGATAGACAACAGTGGCCAAACTGACTAACATCTTTTGCAATTTCTTCAAAATGGCTCAACAGCAGGAAGCTTCTGAAAAAAAGAAATAATAACAATAATATTCACAATCACACCAGTTGCATTCTTCAGCAAATGGAAATAACTGGATGAGTAAACTCAAATAGAGCTCTCATTTCAACCATCCTGTGTCAGGCTGTATAAAAAGGCTTCACAGTGATCTAATTTTATCTATAATGCTTGTAGTTCAGATTTATGAGGAGAAACCTCATAACATGATGAATGAGTCCTCTATTGGTCCATTTTTTGTTAATGTTGGCATTGGGAATGCACGTCCTCTGCATGAGTCATGACATGTTGCGAAACACACAGGCAAACAGATGGAAACTGAATGAAATCATGAAAAGCTTCAGATGTCATTTAATCAGAACTAAAGGCCGTATGGACAAACTGAATTAAATAAATAAAACTGCATGTTTTCGAGGATTTAGTTTAGCATAAGATGATGCAATTAAAAACCCTAGATCCCTCAAAAATTTCCCAGGAGCAATGTTAAGTATAAATCAATCTAAAAGTGGCTACACTGGTCTTCCCAACAATCAGTCTTATTATGGGGATCTATAGTTGGGCTCTGCTCCGGAATTAACCCCGTCTTCGACAGTTATTCAAGTCACGGTTGGGCTGCTATGCATGCATCTTTCCCTCGGAAAATAAATAAATAAAAAGGCTGTCAATCTGCTTTCTAGCACCACACTTAAGGTCCCCAAAGGCGTCGCGACTTACCGTGTTTTCTCGGTTCCAGTCGGCGAGATATCACTTGCTGGACTGTCCAAAGTTTTAAGTTGAGTGTTAAATCGTCAGCTGCTTGAAATATTACTGGTAAAGTTTGCTTTCTGTCCTTCGTTGCTCCCGTCATTCACAAAGCAGCACTTTCTCTCTCCTCTCTCTCCCCCCTCGTACTGTGGGCGGTCACTGACTGAGGGGGATGATGCCAGCAAGAAGAGATTCTTTCCCTTCCTTTTTTCCCTTCTGCGACTCAGTTCCCCATTCAGTCAATCGCAGCTCCAGACAAAACCAAATCATTGAAACGCAGCGACTTCTAAAGTTCATCAACTATGGATCTATACCCTTAAAACGTGCTGCAAAATGATTATTCGCGAGTGCATCTGAAGACACCTTCCAAGCCCTGAAGGGGGCCCCTGACCCCACTTTGTGAACTGGAGAAGAGCGGGTTGCAGTAACACGTTAATCATGATCGAAGCCCCGCCTAGTTTCAGGCTACAGTCTGTTCTGGCCAAATATGACATTTACAAGACTGTCATTAAATTGGACTTTAATTGGACCCTTACGTTTTATACTCTACAATTAACTTATATAACTAAAACTCTCATTTTCACAGTTATGGGGCATTCACGAGGACAGTATAGAAGAAAACAATCACAGTTGATGTAACTTATTTAAAATGTATTGACTATTTTCTTATTAAATAACAGTGTATGAGTAACACCCCCCCACCCACCCACCCCATTCATCTTAATATTTAAAAAGTAAGCTTTGTCCTATATTAGATATTTTCTAAAGAGAGATTTTGTGTTTATTGTGTTAATTTATTTTTCTATTTTTGTCTTGTGGAATTAAAGTAATATGTGAAAGAGGTTGTTGCCAAACATCTAAAATTAGAAATATCACCTTATGATATGTTTTTGTTGTTTATATTTGCTAAGATTAAAAACGTGTTTGAATATCTTATAATGTATAAAGCAGCACTTATACAGCATCAACTGTATATGTGGGTAATAAATACATTTGTCTGTCCAAACTCTATATGAAAACAAGGAGAAAGCTTCAGCATATAACACACAGCATGATATGGCCAACTAATATCAACAATCAACATTGGAGGTCCAGTATGACCTCTAATGTCTCTCTACTCAGTTTTAGATTGCTTGTTTTACAAAGCAGAGCAAAGACATTTGGCAACGCTGCTTTCAGCCACTATGCTTCAAGCTGCTGGGCCAAAGTGACAGAGGATGTGAAAGAAACTGACAACAATGATCCACTGAACACAAACTATTTGTTCAGCTTGGCTTTTTTTCATATTTTTGTCACGTTATTATGTTTTCTTGATGCTTATGATGATTTTGGAATATATCTGTTGTAATTATTCATTCTTAATTTTTCAGTCTGATGTAATAATTTTCAGTCCTATATTTGTTTATCTGATTAATTTGAATGTACCTACTTTTATCAACATTTTGTGATTTATTCTAATTTATATTCTGTTATAATGTACAGTTTTAATCAAAACATGTTTGTTTGTTTCACATTTTCTTCCTTTAGTTGCATTTTATGTATATTTGTCTCTAAACCTTTTTTTTCAAATAAATCCTCTGTTAAGCAGTGAATTGCAGTTAATTAATTAAACTTTATTCATTATTTGATGGACAGTCAGAGACTGCAGACAAAGTGGTCATAGAAAAGGAGGAGGGGATTTCAGAGCTTGATAAAGCTCCATATTGCCTATGGAGAGTTCCTCCTGTGCTGTCTGCTGATGCTGTATGCAACATCATCGTTTTAGCTGTAGCCAGGCTATTAACACAACACCTCAAATCATTCATGTCAAACTTTGGATATTTGAACCTTTCTCTTTATATGTACTTTTTACTTTTTATAATTTTTTTTCAAATGTTATTTTAGTATTTTTAAGTATAATTTAATTCAGTTTCAATTGTACATGTCAAACCCAGTCACCAACTTGTTTGCCAGGATGCAGCAGCTCTGAGGCATTTATTTCATTTCAGGGTCACCCATGGCAAACAGGTATCTAGGGGAGGGACCAGACGAAGTGCGGCTCAAATCACCCCTATGATGATGAGAAAGCAAGGACCAGGGTTTCCCTT
>JBAMHW010000024.1:15682555-15694452 GCA_037177495.1 Rhadinocentrus ornatus | reverse complement strand
GTTTTTTGCTTTTGGGTGGGTTTGTTTGCGTTTTGTGTTTGGCAGGCCCGTATAAGTAGAATATATCTGTATATGGTAGACAGGCAGGGAGAATCCCTTTTCTGTTGCCCATGAATGCCCAACATGAAGTGCAAGCATTCATGAGCAGATGAGAGTCAGGCGCCAAGTTGAAGGCAGAGATAATATTCCACGTCCAAGGGTGAGATTATATATATATATTTTTGTTTTGTTTTGTATTTTTTACAATACATCTAGGTTAATAGTAGCAAAGGCAACATTGACCAGATGTGTGTTGGATTATTGATCTAATATAATGAACCATCTCCCCCCTCCTCAGCTGAGTGCTGTAAACCCTCACGTGTTCCATTGATGTCCATATTCATATTTCCACATAATCTGCTGCATAATCTGAAAGAGCCAAATGCACAGAGATGTGGAAGCTTGGCCATGAGTCGATTTCTTGGAGAGGTTGCGCTCTTGTTTGAGGCCCAGTTCCTATGGCAACCAGTGACTGTGATGGACCTGACCTACATATGTGCAGTATGTACACAAACGTGCGCCAGCCATCTGTTACTGTCAAATTTTACAGCGGGGACTTTGACTGGTTGCTGTACAAATTTATTGGCAACTGCAAGAACAAACAATGGGACTACTTTCGGCATTTTTGAGAAGCTGTCAGTGAGTTGTGTCAACAGAGGGTGCCTGTCTCATGGATGCAAGCAGCACTGCTCTGTTTGCCATATTCACTGAATTTATATCAGGAAATCATAAATCTGTTGATTTATTATTAGAGACAAAATGCAAGCACTTGCCATTTTTAAATGGCACGATCATTTACTAGAAAAATCTTTTGAGAGAAAAAACAATTGAAGAACCATCTAGTTGCATTGCAGCATATTTCCTTACTTTTCCTTAGTGTTTATTAAAGAGTTGCTAAAAGGCATGTGCAGTTTTACTGCTTAAAATGTTGCTGTTTTTTATTTCACAGCTACATCACAAAATTAACCAAATAATTAAAAAATTCTTCATTACAAAAACTCAATTTCTTTTTGTGTTCTTGCCCATTTCACATCCAACGCAATCTCTTGCTAAGCATCTTAGAAAATAAAATAAAACAAAAAAGAACTTGACATATCTTATCCACCCCTGGCAGTTCTCAGCTGACATGTCTCTGCAGCCACCATCATCTTCTGCATTCAAAGGAACATTAGATCATGTGACTAATGATCTTTCAGTTTTCCAGCTCAAGAGAGAAAATAAATTCTTCAAAGGGGTTGAGGAAAAACAAGTGTGGGAGGAATTTTTGGATGGGCTCTACACAATCTAAATGTGCTGACTCATTTTTTTATGAGGAAAACTTGATGTTTTAGTAGATGAACACTGAGTTTTTAATTCTGACCTGATCAGGTTGCATTCCCCCACTTTTTGCTAAATAACTTCTTGGATAGGCTCTATCTGTCTTGCAACCATAAACAGGATGAAGTAGGTGTAGATAAAAATGTTCAATTCTACAGCACTGTGCAAAGATAAGAAAGATTAACAGCTCACAATTTTGCGACTGGGTAAGTTCCAGTGCAAGAAAGAAAAGCTGTGAAAACAGCATCAGTTGTGTTAATAGTGGTGTCCACAAGAGACAGCTTATGTGTTAATTGTGTTTACAGTTTTGAAAGTATGACTACAGATAGGACAATTGGTGTTAAGACAAAGTTCGTGTAATTTTTTTTTTTAGCTTAAAGTATCAACACTTTTAGAGTATTTGAGATTTGTCTTAAGTCGTTGATTTGTATGAGATCAAACTGAAGTAATTTTAAGCACCAAGTACCATGACAGGTCAGAGAAACAGTTGATAATGAATGAACTAGCGGCCATTCTTATAATCCCATCAATATGTGAAGAAGACATTTTAATTTTGTGGGCCATTATCACTTTATAGCATTTCTTATATCAGCCTTCTAATCTGTTGAATAAGAAAAAAGTCATTCAGCAATAATACAGTATTATTACTATTTCTCCATCAAGGGGCAGTAAAAAAATAGAGAAGAAAAGAAAAACTCTTACCAAAATATGGGACTGACAACAGGTACAAAGTGTGAAAATTAAGTTAGTTTGAGATATACCTGTCTCAAAAACAGATTCTCTCAAGTAATCTCTTAGCAAAAGAAAATTTAAGCATTGAAAGCAAACACAACCTAGATACAGAGAATTCCCACATCATTGCTACATCTGTTCATTAGCCCACTTACATACAGTATACTGTTTAAATCAAACAGCCCACATCCTAGTATGCTTTCCACTTGGGGATAGGAATTTTCATCATATCATGCCATTAGTGATGTTTATATTATGTCTTTTATGTAAAGAGAATCTTTTGTATGAGCAGATAGTGCTCTAAAAAAAGTCTGTGGAAAAAGGACCAAATGTGCTGTAGAAAATTTAAGGAAATTATTATTGTAATTTTTTTTTTTTACAGTAGTTCTACATGTATTTTTTCAAATAATATTATTATTATTATTATTATTATTATTATTATTATTATTATTATTATTATTATTATTATTATTGTTGTTGTTGTTGTTATTATTATTATTATTATTATTATTTTTGCAATGCATCTTGGGAACAAGAACTCTTCTCAAATGTCTCACATGTCTGTGAATGCAACATGGAATATGCTGTGGAAGTACAGAATTTTTCATTTTTGGATTCATGGACGTATCTGTACAGTTAACGGTAAAATCTCCTGGTAATTTTCCAATGGACATTTTTGCCAGAGTGTGTTTTTTGGAAACATCTGTGTTCTTTGGTGAAAACTGCCAGCAGTAGCAGTAAGTGTTTTGATGCTGGTCATAGTAAGCCAAACAGATAAAGCTATTAGTCAACAACCCTCTCTGCAGCAGAAGACAGTGTCATTTTTGTCTAGAACCAAAGATTATGTGTAATGTGCACAATTTTTATCATTAAATATGTAGGTATTTTACAGACTATGTTCATGTGACCATGCTAGAATTAGGTGTTGAACTATGTATTGTTAACAAAGCAGGTATTTTTATGTCAACATGTAAACAAGTACTTTTTTTTCTAACCGTAACCAGCTATATATTTTTTTCCACAGCTGCACAACTTAAACTTGAGGCAGTTGTCACTCTCTATTTACCACTAAGTTATTGGTAATCATGTATAAAATGAAATACATGGACTCACTAGTTGCCAAAGACACAAGTGTTGAATTGTCAGATGTCATGGACTCGGTCATGAAAGGTGTCAGTAGAGTCAAGAAGAGTCCTTTGCAAATGTGTCTCTTCTGAAACATCTGTGCTGCAGAGAGAGAAGAAGACACTGTCCTACTGTACCACTCTGAGGTTCGATAGCTTCACGTGGAACAGTGTTGTCAGGCATGTTGGAATTGTGCACATCAATCTGGAAGTTTTTACTTTTCCAAAAGCACACAGAGCTGCTGCATGGTGACAATTCTTGGTTCACCAAACTCACATATCACAACGACATTGACACTGAGGTAAATAAACTTAATAGCAGCGTTGTGCTAGTTGCTGAAAAGAAGTAACTAGTTACAGTTACTAGTTGGTCCATTCAAACAGTAACTCAATTACTTTGTTGATTACTTACACCAAAACTTACTCCATCCAGTCCACAATAGCTATCAGAAACCCTTTATCCACGAACTTTTAGACCACCATAAAGCAAAATAACAGAGCTTTCTGGACATTTATTTTTATTATGGCTTTGACAATTTGTAACAGTGCTACATTGTGCTACAAATAGTTATATGTAGTTAACTTGCTTTTCAAAAACTTAGCACTTAACATCATATTGGCTAAGAGTCTTTGCAGCTTTCTCATTTAAATATGAGCTGACATGCATATATAAGAGAAAACCTGATGCAAAAAAATCTCTATCACACTTTCTTATCATTGACCTTGACCTTTGGCAAAAATTTCCCTTTGTCAGTAGTGATTAAAACTACTGCTAAGACCAAACACTGCTTCATAATTTCATTAAAGTGATTTTTCTGCTGATGCTTTCACCAAATGTCACTTGAGGCACAAATTACATGCAGTACATTTAAATGAAACAGTCCACATTTGCCCTTACTGCTTATATGTACAGCCAATATGTTGGCAATGAGTACTCTAAAGATAATAAAACAGAAACACACTAAAAATAATAAAGTAAAATAGGCTAAAAACTACTGTTATGGTGCTGTTTAAGTTTCTGGAGGCCATTTGTTGTTTGTGAGCTACATGGTTAAGAGGACTTGTGACCATCTGTCTTCTTGATTGTTCCTCTTTTCTTTTCTCTGCATTTTCCTCACAAGATGTTTTTACTCCCTATGGGTGCACTGTAATCCAAAATAGCTGTTTCCCCTCTTCTTCGTCTTGCTCTTTTCCTCCTCTCTTTCTTCAATGTTTCATTGAATCTGCCTAGACAGGGCATGGGACAGTGTTTCCCATGTGGGGCATTCTGGGTAATAAATCTAATTCCTGTCTACATCTGGAGGCTCCTGGGAAGGTTCTGGCCTACTTTTTACCCATTTTTTTTTTACAAATGCAGGAAAGTGGGCCGAAAGAAAAAAGTAGCAAAGTGCAACTAAATATATGAGTTTGCTTAAAACCAAGTCCTTGGTCTGAACTAGGGCTCTGCCAACAGCTGAACTTTGTGACTTTCTAACTTTCTAAAACTTAGAGCTTAGTCTAATTATATAGGTGTTTACTGTGTTGTTTTCACACTTATTTAAGATGTTTTACTGCTCCTCTTAAAAAAATGTGCTCTCACACTCAATAAGTCCTTGCTTGCAAATAAATTTGTTTTTCCCACCTAATGATTGTGTTTCTGCACTCAGATACTGTTGCGTGTCCAAATCTCCTGTTCTTGTTCCAGTTTGAGCCACTCTTCTTGCAGCCAGGTTTCTTTCTGTGTGCTCACAAACCTTTACTCATGGATTAATGCTTTCTTGTTCTTCGACTGCTGTGAGACAGCTCTGTCCACAATTCCGAAACCAATTAAAAGAGAGCCCTCAAAGTCCCCTCAGATCCCACTTTCCTTATAACTTATTACTCATGTTTTTGCCATGAAAATCAACTCATGGACTTTTTAGCGCATCGGGCATGACTCTTCAGTTGGTAAGCTCTACTCACAATACGACAATTACTCACTGAGCTCCAAAATCATGGGCTGGCTGTATAGATCAATTATCTGCTCAGGTAAGAATGGTCTGGACTGCTAGCAGTTACCAATAGCTACATTTTTGTATGTTTTTCCTGGTATAACGACTGATACAGTCTGGAAACATGAACGGTTTGTGGCAGGCTTCCAATGGCTCTGCTTGGGGCGTTTTCCCTTGCGGCATGACTTGAGAATGAGTTGGGAACACAGAAAACATGCCCTCTTATAATTGTAGTGTTACTCAGATAAATGGCTGGGATAGTTAAAGTCTTCATAAGAGGTTTAATGGCAAACTCGCCTGTTTTATGGGTCGAATTCAGGTCAGGGGGAGAGAGGAGTCAATGCCCCACAAGAGAGCCATCTCTTTAAGGGGGGCAGACAATTTTGCATTGCTTTTCCTTAGTCAGTCAGACGCAGGAACTCTGGCAAGTTGCAACTAGAAACAAAGAATATAACTGATTAATAACTATATGGAAAAACATATGATTCTTGCACTTAGTGAATGAAAGTAAGCAGCCCTCATTATTTTATTAATGTTTGGTAGTTTTGGTGGACCCAGCAGCCACAGAAGAATATCAGCAGGTTGAGGGGGTATAAGACATGTTGCCTTGATAGAAAACACATGAAAAGAAACAGACTTTTCAGTCATGGCTGCTTGTGTTTGCGTCTCAGATAAAAGATGGAAAAATACCTCACTATATAATCAGTTTAGTGGAAAAACCAAGTAATTTGTGAGTAAAATTAATGTAACAGCTAGCTTTATGAAACATGCAGACCTGGTCTTTTTGATGGGGCACTGCATGTCTCCAAATTAATTGAATGCACTTTTGTTGTTTAACATGATAAAGAATAAAAGCATCAAGTTTCCAGTTTGTGCCATCATAGTCTTGAAACAACATGTAATCTCTGCTAATATAACAACCAGAAAGAAACACACAAACTTGCCTCTCCAACTAGTTTGTAGGTGGAAAAGCAAATCTTTACCAGCGCTCTACCTGCTGAGGATTAGTTGGTGCTGGTTCTTTCAGATATTTTACAAAGAAGATAGGCTGTCTGAATTTGCCTATCTGAGGCTGATGGTGGTGCTCAGCCGATACAAACCAAAAGCAACCCTCTTAGTTCCCATAACACAAATCTTCCAACCTCATAAAACTATACGATTAATAACTTGAAGAGTGATGAATAAACAAAATAAGAAAAAAAAAATTCAAAAGTGAGATCATGTTTGGGCCTGGTGTGCTTTGTATGACTTGTGTTTTCAGAGACCCCCTTCACCCCTTTTGTTTTTATTCTTCGTTCAAATAGAGAGTGAATGAGCCCTGTGTACATTTCCTGGAAAAAAAGAAAAATATAAAAATACAAAATGTGCACATTTGTGCAGCTGCTATGCTGCAATTAGGTTATGAGAATAAAGCCATGAAATAATCATGTCTTGTCACAGATTTAAAGGACCGGATCTATCTGTGCAGCACTTACACAATCACATGCGGCAGAACAACTCTTGTTTCTGTACAAATTATGTTGCATTGGTTGTAAAATCAGAGTGAAATGGAATATTATTTTGGTAAAAAGAAAGCCCTGTCATATTCAATTTCATTTAAATAAAATGGCTGTTATATTTTTATCAAGTCAGAGCTTTTAAAAAGCATATATCTAAATCTAATAGAATCATAGCTCACAAAAAATGGTCATAACAATATACAGTATGTGTTGTCATATGTGTTGTTGTGGCTTCCGGCCATAATTTCTCATCTTCACCTTCACTGTCCCCTCTTCCAGGAACTGATTTCACATCTCATGCTGCTAAGCTGTGTACAGCCCAGGGATTTTTTCCACCTGACTGTGTCATCATAATTAAAGAAGGAATTTATAGACAGGAGAGCAACCATTTCTAAGGGTTCAATAAGTTTTAATGGTTTTCCTGAGTGGGAATTGGGGAGAAAATTACATAAGATAAGACAGCACATGGCACAAACAATGTTAGGTGATACTTGCTACATGTCTTCTCTGACCTCTAGATACAAAAAGGCTGTTCAGTTTCTAAGATTTTTTTTTAATGTTAAATCCAAAAAATAAAATGCCCAGTACAAACTCTTCCCTGTTTTCATTTTAGGCACAGTTCATTTCCTCACAGCTGCCAACAGAGACTGCTTCTTCTGGCACAAAGTCTACAGATGCAGCACAGTGTGTGCTGTTACACTATGTATGAGAAGCAACCACAATCAGCCTGGAAAGGCTTCTTTCTCCCCTAAGTGTCTTTTTTTTTATTCTTTCATCTTGCCATTTGCAAAATGAGCAATTTATTTTTGACCACCTCACTAATGACGACTATTTCTGGTTAAACAAATGAAAACAACCTTCTTTGTCAGAGTCTTTTGTTACCCTGAGCTGAAGGCAAGCTGCACCTGGATTAATTACAGTGGAATGCCTCCTTCCATTTTTCCATACATTACCTCATTGTTTGTTCTCCACATTTGTTTTTGTTTTCATCCAAAGAAATATTGACAGTGAAGACAGCATGCAACCTAAAACTACAATGTGATCAATAGATGTCATTATGTGGAGGGCTTTTCTGCATGCATAAATAGAGGCTTTTTAGAAAAATATGGCTGCAAATAAAAAATGTTGTCATAATCCTCAGAAGAATATAAATTGTTTATTCCTTTTTAAGTCACCATTTGTTATGGAAAAATCCAGCAGAAGCATTTCTTCTGCTATAATTATGTTCTAAACATGGACACAGTTTTGGTTTCACCGCACTGAACTCAAATATTCACTAACACACAAAATTGTCACAATCCTTTATTTAGGGACATCTGTGAGCACACAAGAGAAGGCTAATCAAGGAGAATACAGAGAAATTATTTATGGATTTGTCACTGGAGAAGAGGGGAGAAAAAAACAAAACACAACTATCTTTACTTTTGCTTAAAGCTACATGTTGTAATAATGTTGTTTTTTTTATTTGTTTCTGTCTTTGGTTTAAAAAATAAATTAAAAAATAAGAAATATTTCATACATTTTATACGGTTACAATGGTATTCCTTCAACAGGACTCTTGCCCAAGGCTTTAAGAATGTCAGCTAAAGTGAATCGATTGTTAAGCTCTACTCTGCTGCTCTGATGACAGGAGTCCTGATTGGTCACCACTTTGGGAAATTGTTCACAGCTGCAGCTAGAACTGCCCGCCAGCTGTGCTGATAATGATCACAGTGGGTTTGGGATTATTGAAGGATGCTTTTCCTGAGTACGAAGCTCTTAGTCTGCAAGGTCACAGGCTTATAAGACTCATTGTTTACATGGCTGCATATTCAATAACTGCTGTCTAATGAATTGTATGAGTTGAATCTTGTTGAAGGTTGCTTAGTGCGCCATCAGGTCCTCATTAGTTTGAGGATGGGCCAATTCAACAAAGATTTAACCAAGCTAAAAATGAAATTAGCTTGAAGATTAGGATAAACACAGGTATATGGTTATTGTCTCTGAACCACACACGTCTCTTTGATTGCCATGTTTGCAGTTCCTTCTTCTGTGTGCACCTCTCTCACTCCCTTGATGGGTTTACGGTAAGTTGTATTTATGCAGCTGTGCATTTAAAGATGTAGAAGAAAATGGGTTCATGTATTTGTTTTACTACCAAAAATAAAGGTTGTCTTTTTATATTGTTCATTGTAGGAGACATACAGGTGAAGATGAGGTGCATGGTACGCTTGAGTGAGTGTGTGTGGCGGAAGTTAGTTCACGTGGGAGTGGGTGTGTGCATGTGCGGCAGTGTGTAAAGGTGCGCACCCACCTGTGACACAGATGAGAGGGTCAGGGTTGGGCAGTATCCATATTTTTTTTACCGCTACTTGCTCATTCATTCATCATTATCTGTTTAAATTACCTGTTTTAATTTTTCTGTTCACCCATCTTTGCTGCACTGTGATAGCTCTGTGCTGCTCTTAATAAATGCACTAAAACGCATCTTTGGATCTCAGCATATCTGTCAATGAAGCCTCCTGGCGTGTCACAAAGCTGCAAACCCAAGAAGCCAACCTTATACTCTCCGTGGCTAAAAGGTTTGTTTTGGAAGCTGCAATATTGATGTTTTATTGAACTAGATTGTCATTTATTTAAAGGTTTGCTAAAAAACAAACAAAAAAAAAAAAAACAAGCATTTGTGACTGAGCAGATGCAATGTGCTGCATGAGTACCTATGAGGGATTGCACTGAGAAGAAAAAAAATGTCTAATGTGGTTTGACAAATATGTGTTTTTCAATGCCAAAAGCAACAGTTATATTTACATTTGAATTAGCAAAAGTTTTCCGTTTGCATTTCATTATTTTCCGTCAACAAATTATATTCCACAGTTTATTTTAGTTTAAAATCCCTGAAGCTATTCAGTTTGTGTTAACATGAACCAGATAGTTAATTCCAAAGACACATACAATGTACAGCACTTTGAGTAAAGCAGAAATAAATCTGACTTTTTTCTCACATTACAGACAAATGTGTTCTTAACCAATTAGGCAAAGATGAATGATTTAAAAAATTAACAAGAAGATCAAATTAGGTCTCAAAATCACAGGAAAATGTATCTCAGTATGACAATGATGATGCTTGTAGCATACAAATGTTGACTTGTGTTACTCTGAACAAGAACAAAAAGTACACATTGGGTTGGGTGGTGGTGTTAAACTTCTGATCTAAAAGTGAGAGCTCTTTAGATTAAATCCTCTTCTATGCCACTCATGACTTCTCAGATTGTGAAACTTTTACATATTATATACTGTATGTGTTCAAATGTTCCTGTTTTACAATTTTTGGTGAGACACGTTTCAGAATTAGTCTGTCTTTCAATGTCTGATGCAGCTTAGTCTTGACCAAAATAAGCAGGAGTTGAGCCAGCGGGTGGATTAAAGTTTTGCCAAAACCAGTGAGAAGAATAATGAAAATATGAAGAAATGTTCAACTGTTTTGTCTCTGAACCTGACTGAGACTGCAATTGTCTATGCCAGTGGTTCTCAAATGTTTTTCCGTACTGTGCCCCCTATGGAGTAATTTCTCTGCTAAGTACCCCATAAGCTAGAGGTTCCCAACCTGGGGTCCGGGGTCCCCGAAAGAGCACAGAGGGTCCCTGAGGCTTTAAAAAATTAAGACCCATTGTGATTAATGTCCACACATTGTCCCTAATTCAAAAAAAAAGAAAAAAAAAAGAGGGAAAGCTCTATGCTAATTTAATTAACTTAGTTTAACTTTGTCTTGAAAGGATTGAACCAAATATGGTTTCAGAACGGGTTGGGGCAGGGAGTCCATAGCTTTTGGGGTCCTCGAGGAAAATAGGTTAGGAACTACTGCCCTAAGCAATGCAGAGCTTATTGGGTTTAACACAGGTAAACAATACTGTGCCATTGGTGCCTGATTCAGAAAAGTTGTAACTGAAAAAACACTTTTAAATTTAAAATGTGTTAAAAGATCATATATCTAGTATGTTAAATGTGAAGGATCCATGCTTAAATTCATGGCAAGCCTTTTCTTACCCCTTAAAGCGCAGACCATTTTTATGAAAAAGTGTGTTAACAATATCAAAGACGTCCCCTCCTGTTGTTTTCCCCTTCAAACTTTTGAAGAATAGTATATGTGTTCGTAAATATTGTCCCTATCAACACATCTAACAAAAGCCACAAGTCTGTGGATTCATCTTGCTGGAGTGAAACTTAATCTCCAAGTTTTCCTACAACTTGTTCAACAATGTCTGCTCCCGTTTTATCTATCATACAGCAAATTGTGTCATCTGACAAAGGCGCAGACTTCAAGTTTTCTGCAACATCATTTTGTCCAGAATCGCTTCTGCCTGCAGGCTGGAGGAGGTCTTCAGCAATGGGAAAAAAATGTTTGGACTTAGCCATGAGCCAAAAAAACCCACATAAGAAGCCTCCAGGAAACTGTGATGTGGTAGGAGATTTTTGATGTTGTATCTTGAATTCAACAAATTTCTACCTAAAAAACATGCAAGTGTCTGACCAACACGATTGGTGCGCTTTCAGGGAAAATGCTGCTGAAGATGCATTGGTTTCTGCTGTTAGCTAGTTTCTCCCAACATAAGAAACACAATGTCTTAGGTGGGTTGCACTTCAATAAAACATTTCACCTAAATACTGACAGAATTATTCTGTCTCTATTTTTCTACACTTGCCTGAGTTGTCAGCAGCAACGCTGCTATTCTTCAACCATATTTTAAGTTTTTGGGCTGACATATGAGTGACAGATGATGTTATTTGGCAAGCGTGCAGATGTGTCAGTAATATGTGGGTGACCTGGGTGTGTTACAATGAACTTAACTGGATACTGAATATAAATTTTTGTTCAAAAGCTTACATTTAAATTTTATTTGATAACAATGAACACTCTTCTTGTTATTTTACAATTTTTTTAAAGTAATATAGAAGAAAGGTCGAGTTTTATCAAAAGGCAATGGTGAGAATATCTCAGAGGAGAAAATATACCCCCCCCCCTTTTTTTTTTTGTTGAACCATTTCCTCTCAGATGGCTTTGTAACATAAAGAAAAGCATTATATATTTCAAATCTGAGTAGTTTTAAGAGAATAAACCCTAAAAATCATACTCTAGAAGCTAATCCTGGCTTAATCTCTATAAGCTGGTTTCTGCTTCTGAACATGTAGAATCTGTAGGTAAATGACAAAATGTTGGGCTTGGGACATTTTCTGTTTAT
>JBAMHW010000024.1:15655571-15674281 GCA_037177495.1 Rhadinocentrus ornatus | reverse complement strand
AACACTGCTGGGATAGGCTCCAGCTCACCCCGCGACCCCTAATGGGAACAAGCGGTACAGATAATGACTGACTGACACTAATAACTCAGATTGACACTCTGAGTCAAAAAATAAATAAATAAAAAACTACAAGCTGCTGCATCTCCAAAGGATCTTATCTTTTTTCATGATGCATTATTTTTGACAAGGAATGGATGGCTCTCTCAGCAGACCTCCTGCTTGCTTCCTAAAAGCTGTTTCTCTGCTCTGCCGTTTTAACGACAAACAACACGCATCCAGTCATATCCTGTCACCAACCATGCTGATTAATTGAGATTACCCTGGCAACAGAAGCGTGTGTGTTTACACCAGATGCAAATCAGCCACTTCAGACTGCACTGAACTTGTTTTAATCACTTCTTTGAAACCAGCGCTGTGTGCTGTTACCCCTGTCAAACTTTTCCTCTGCCTCACAGAATTAACACTGAGCTCGCAGGTTGTAACAAGAAGTGGTGTGAAGCTGTCGGAGGTGAAATCAGGGACTGTTTCACTTCTTTTCATTTCATTCACAGAGGTGAGCAGCACATGAGTCACACTGGGCTCAGAACATAGCACGAATATGTCTGATTTTTTTTCAGCACCTTTTCTATTTTCAGCCACATGAACATCTGAATTCACTGCTGCATGCACCAGTTAATAATGGTGAAGTTATTTGCAAAATGATGCATGTTGTACTTTAACATGATGTAATCATTTGAATTGGCTCATGGGCAATTCTAACAACATGCAAGGAGATTGGGTTAACTTGCAGGTGAACAGTTATGTAACGCTTGTCACTCATAAGGCAAACAATAACCAGATGAAGTTACAGCTCATTAGAATCTAGTAAGAAAGTCATTTAAAATTCTCATCATTATTATCATTAGAAGTATAACTAGAGATAAAGAGAAGCTAAAGAAATCCTGCTACTACCTGCTCCATTAAGCTAAGTATTCATTAATTTTTTATCTACACTGTCTGGACACCTTTAGCTTTGATTATGGCCTGCATTCGCCATCATCTCATTAAGCTCATACATTATCATTATGCTACATTCATTTTTGTCCAGGGCTGTAGTTATTGTATTGATGGGATAGTTAAAAAAACAGTAAAATCCTCTCCAGCACATCTAGACAATATTCATGTGTGAAAATGATGTCTCATGATCCCATAACCACTTTTTTCACAGTTCAAACAAAATGAATCTCGGTTTTGTCATCTTGGATTATATCAATGTCGTCACAGAAGGAAAAACACTATAGACAAAAGAAAAATTCAGGTGTCCAAGTAGTCAGCTGACTTCCCTCTTGTGGGTACACCTTTGCTGAACCCAGAACCAGATATTCACATTCCTCACGTGCAGTAAATCAAAACTGATTGTATTACTATCCTGATAAGGAAATTGTTAGATATTTATTGGGAAATAACACAGGAACCACAACCCCCCCAAAGAAAACATAAAAATTTATTATTTTATTATTACCTGCACCAACGCTGGATTTCGATGGGAAGGAGCCCGGTTGGACAGAGATCCAGGAGGTAGTCAAAAGGGCAAGAGCAAGCTCTGCTCCTGGGCCTAGTGGAGTACTTTACAAGGTATATAAGAATTGCCCCAGGCTATTCCACAGGCTGTGGAAGATCCTGAAGGTGATCTGGAGGAGGGGCAAGGTAACAGACCAATGGAGACAGGCAGAGGGTGTGTGGATCCCAAAGGAGGAAAAGTCTCAGAACATCAGTCATTTCCGAACCATCTCACTGCTGAGTGTTGAAGGGACGACTGACAGACTACCTTCTAAAAAACCCCTACATTGACACCTCGGTCCAGAAAGGAGGGACTCCAAAGGTCTCTGGCTGTTTGGAGCACACAGGCATGGTCACTCAGCTTATCAGGGAAGCTAGGAAGAACAAAGGTGACATGCCAACGCCTATGGATCCATGCCCCACAAGCTGGTCGAAGAGGCACTGAATCGACATCATATCCCAACGAAGTAATAGGTAATACAAATAAATTGTTAAAAAATCATACTTTGTGATTTCAAGATTTTTTTATTAGATTATGTCTCTCACAGTGGACATGCACCTACAGTGAAAATTTCAGACCCCTCCATGTTTCTAAGTGGGAGAACTTGCAAAATGGCAGGGTGTTCAAATACTTACTTTCCTCACTGTATATATATATATATATATATATATATAGTATGTATCTCTTATGGTTTTAAACTGTGTTGTCACATGTTAGCTGAAGTAGATTCATCCTCCCAGGAAACAGGTGCTATACTGGGTCACTGCAGGCTGAATTTCTGTAATAGATGGGAGGGGGCATATTCCCACAGCATCTCTGGTGCATACTCATCCATATCTGATGGTGGGTGCTGATTATGTGTGACGTCAAAGCTGAAATTTCTTCAAAAACTGTCAATGCAGCAGGGGGAAGATTCATAAACTAGCCACCAACCACGAACGGATATTCGGTAGGAGTTAGTTAAATGATTTAGGAAAGAAGGAGGAGGCCAGCTGGATATATGAGTATGCATTGTGATGGCAGACCTCCTTTGTGCTTCTAAATCACTGCAGCTTCATATATTGATTCCATGTAGCCTCAGGCAACACAAACGAGATAAAGAATATGTGGGCCGTTTTTTAGTTTGCTTAAGCATGCTGGTGTCCAGGTTCAAGGAAAGGAAAAATCTATTTATTCTTTCAGGTGAAAAAAGTTTTTATAAAGGGGTCTAAAAAAGTGCATGTGGGGGCTCAGGACACAAGGGTGTATTATGTTGTGAGGATACTTGCAACACAGATTTCAAGTGGTGTATTGACATGATTTGATGTCCATTCTTTTATTTTCTTTTGTCATAGATTTCTAATCGGGTGTTCCATGTTGTGGTTCAGTAATATGAAAATTTGCCATCCTGTGAATCAACCATAAAGCATATTTTTTCGATAGCTTATAGATCTTAAACACTCAATGGGGCCTTTCCTACTGATCCTGCTGCTTATCTACAACTGAAGAATTGTTGGTGTTTCCTTCAAAAGCAGAGTTTGTACTGAACCCAAAAAAAATGGTAGGCTACTGACAAAAACAACTAATGTAAGTGGCTCTGGGTTACTGTAGGATTTCACCATCTTTAGAAATCATGAACTGTACATGGCGCTAATGTATCTGCTGTAAAGGATTGATGCCAAACACCATTAATGTTGTGCTCAGTTCTCAAACTTGATGTAATGATAAAAACACAAAGACAGGACTAATTTGTGATAAGCTGATTCTAGCTGATATTTCTCTCCTTTGTTTAAAAATTAAAACAGTGACAGAGAAAATAGTGCATAACCACAATGATCTTTGGCTCCTGTAAAGCTTCAACCAGCCATGTGTGAATAATAAAGTGAAAATTGGAAGCATCTTGTTTTTCTCCAGGGTGTGAAAGGATCCCTGCAGTTCAGACAGGTAAATCAATACACTGAGGTCATCCAATCCTGACAGTATCTATCTTGTTTTGTTAGAGGTTAGAAACAACTGGTAATGTGGAACACTGCCAGCAAGTAATAAGCAGCTTTGCTACAGCACTACAGACACCCAATCATTTAGATTGTGCTAATAAGTAGAAATCAACTCACTGAACTAGCATATTGTAAATTTTGCTAGTCCAATGCCAAAGTGAACTAAAGGTATCTGTTCATCTTAATATGAGCAACATATCCTATAGTCTGTACTTCAATCTGCAACATAGCCCGATGAGAAAAAAAAAACTTTCATCCAAGTTTTAGTTGACTTTAAGTTTTAATTGTTCACGTTTATATATGAATAATAAAGTAAATATGCATATTTAATATATGTATAAATGCTTACATATTTCTAATAATAGTTTTTATATTTATATTTGACCTAGATAAAATGTAATAATAAGCTTTAGAGAAAGGGAAGGACTTAATACGTTTTTTTTTACGTTTTCATTTATTTTTTTCTACTCCCATTTCAAACATGTAGATTGCTTTTTCTTTTCTTTTCTTTTCTTTTTTTGTTTTGTGTTTTTTCTTCTCTGTTTGCCATTTTTGTTTTGTTTAAAAAACTTGTTTGAAATAAAGATATAGTGATCAATTTAAAAAAGATTAGACACTGAAATTATGTAAGGAATGATATAGTTCAAATAAGGGATGTTTGCAATTGTTTTACAAGATCCAACTAGGCATAAATGTAGAGAATATATGTTTACATTTAGAATAATTGGTAAGATAAGAAGTTGTATAAATGCTGCAGCTTCCTGGCCCATCTGTTAGTTGTTTTTACCTCTTTTGTAGATGTCTGTGTTTAATTTGGACAGTCAGAGCCTCCCAGGAGTAGGTCCGTTTTCAGGATGCTTAGCTATCCGTCGCTTGACACAGATGAGGGAGCAATGCTACTGGAAATCGTGGGGGCAGTGCTGAGCAGAATAGCTGACCTTTGACCAGGGTAAGATAAACAAGAGAAGAAGAAGAGGAGGAAGAAGGGAACAAAAAGGCAAAAGAAGAAAGAAGACGGGGACAACAACTGTAGAAGTTGCACGACCTTTTGAACAAAGACTAAATGCAAATGTTTAGGGCGTGTTGGCCAGTTGGAAACAACTGTATAGCGACGCATTACCGCCGCCAAACAATGCTTATAACTGATGTACATTGCTGTAATTAAAACCATCGGTGGGAAGTGTTTCTTACTTTTTAGCTAGTTGTTAAATGTCAAAGCTCTTATGTAGGATAGCTTGAGCATTGGCTCCCTCAAGAAAAAAGAAATTCTTGCAAGGTTCTGTTTATAATCTTTGGAAAGGATTCATTTCTGCTTGTCTCAGCTAAATAAGGAACCATTTAAATTATGGAGTTAAGGCAATGTATGAAATAACCTCCTATGTCCAGGCAGAGATACAGGCCTGCTTTCTAGCTACCACAGGTTTTTGTGGTACACATTAATTGCCTCTAAAGAGCCACTTGTTCTTGTGTCACAACTGCAGTTTTGATTCCTCCACTTTTTACAAAGACTCATTAGTGCATAATTGAAAGTAACGACACTGATAATGAGAAGCGCTTGAATTGCATCCTAGGGGTCTATGTTATTCATGAGCAGGCAACAACATGCAAATGATGATCTTTACCACAAGCCAACATGAAGCTGTGCTGCTTACAGGCAGGATCTGGGTTTCTACATGTTTATTGCCATATCATCATTACACCAGCCTTTAAAATGAGCCAATGATGAGTAAATTTTCCTCACTTATCTAGCTTCTTTTTAACTTTACCTAGTCTATACAAAGTGCTTTTCATGATGAGCACCAAAAATTCATGGTACAACCTACATTATTATAGCATAAGTTATTTATTAGTCAAGTATATGATTTGTACAATTATTGTAGTGTTATAAAATTAGTAAATAGACTTTTTCTTGTGCTTGTCCACTATAACAAGAAGAGCAGTTTAGTTGAACGATATGTTTAACCTGTAACTGTAACTCAATGTAACAGCACATATTGTACAATGTCTTGCCTAAAGGCATTTTTGCAGGTTTAGGGTCTTGAGATTAAACCCCTAATCCTTCAAATGGAAGTTAACCGGTCCACAAAATGAACCACAACCACCAAACAGATTTAGTATTTTCACCTTGTTCTTTAATGGAGCTCTTACAAATTACCCAGGTTAAGTCAGTCAATCAGTCAGTGTTTGGTTTTATTGGCAACGTATGCTGACACACACAATTTTGTTATTTGGAACTTGATATAGTGTTAATGATATATTGCAATTTAGATAATTGGTTCGTTAAATTCTTTACCATTTTTGTTTAAATGCATTGAGTCTCAGGATTATTAAAGCAACACTACTGAATTTCAGCGGATTTGAGCACTTTAGCGCCACCTAACAAAAGCTAATTCAGTAACCGTCCTGCATCTTGTCTCTTCTCTGAGCTCTTCCCAGCCAGTAAAATCCAGTTCACAGTTAACTCTTGTCTTATATGTTGCTCTGTCACTTTCTCTCTTTTTCTTGATTTCTTTAATAATACTGGCTACGTGGTCCAGTGCCATATAGCTAAATGAAGCTGTGACAAGATGCCTTGGACTGGATAAAAATTGTAAAGTGTCGGTTTCTCAGCCCTGGGATGCTGCAGGGCAATGATACTTCCAGTAATATGCATAATGAATATAAATGTACCATCAAAACGAGTCAGAAGCATAGAGATTTACCCTCTAAGCACCAAAGTCGTAATATTGCAACAAGCAGCAGGCCATGTCTTCAGAAAGAGCTTAAACCTGTTACCACCACTAGATTAATTTAATTAATTATTTAATTAGAATAATTTTACTGCCATCATAAACTCTGGTTCATATGCAATTTTTTTTTCTCATTTACAATATGGCTTAAAGGTCCCATATTATGCAAAACTCACATTCTAAAGGTTTTTCTAACAGTCACAGCCTATGTACGAGGCCCCAAAATGAGAAAATTCAGTCACCTCTCTCACTTGCTTGCTCCACTTTTTAGCGAATGTTGTACATGGAGAAGTATTGCACTGCTTCTGAAATCTTTTCCAAAGAGAAAATGTTTCAAACCAGTGTTTTTGGATTATTTGTTCATTTTGGTTATTAATTGTTTTTGGTTTTTGTCTCACTGATATCCAGCTTAAATTTTATACATAATATAATCTGCGGACAGCTTGGTAAAGTATTGGTAATCTTTGGTATAAGCAGAAAATCGTTGATTGGTAATACACCCAAACATGGATTAGTCCTTTAAGCTGGGTGATAAGAGAGGAAAGAAATGCAGCATGAGATGACAGATGTTGGTGGGTGGCACATGCAAATTCCATGATGGTACACAATCAGGTTTCAAAATTCAAGGAAAATTTCTGTCTTGAGTAATAAAGATACAACTGTGAAAGAAAAGGGTAAATCGAGGCTTGCAGGGTGCATCAACAAAGTACTACAGCATGAACAAATGAATTCTTCATGACAGACAAAAATTGCATTCAAGCAGAGAAACAGGAAACAGACATACCTGATTTGGTATTTTCACATGATAGTTTAATACACAGGGCATTTTCTTAGAGTTATGTGTACATTTTACCATGTTTTGTCTCGTGACTCCATTAAACACCAGCTGTTCGTGCTTTGATTTTAAGCTGTGTTTATTCCAGGATCCATTAAATTGCATTGCAGCAGGCTTCTATGGTTGATCTAAGCATAATCTAGAAATTATATTTAACACAGACACTTTGCTATTGGGCTTTCAGTTTGTGATAGATTATGATAACGTGTATGTTAAGGCCTCAGGGTGGCATTGGAAAAACATTTATATGGTGGATGATGATGAAACGTGATGTTTTCAGCTTTGAAAATACTTGAATAATAATTTACCATTTGACCGTCTAATTAGATTTAATATTTTTTTGCATACTTGCCCATGAGCACAAATTTGATCAATATCTGTCCATTGGTGTGCTATAGGGAACACTAGTAGGTTATCATATTAATTACTTATCAGAGTCAGAGGTTCAGAGGAAATTTTATGCAGAAACTTTTTCAGTAGTGTGTGATTCACAGCTATTGGGACCCGGTATATATTACATTTTGCACAAAGACTGTGCTAGATGCTTGACTGTGCAGAGGAGGCCAGTAATGTATATGCAGCACAAGCATCAGACACTTTCCTGTTCAATGATCCCTCCACGCTGGAGACAATACACCCACTCCAACAAAGAGAACAAAATGTTTCCGTTTTAGACAAAAACAAAAATATAGAGCCTACATAATAAGACATTCAGTGAGTGCTCATACACTATCTCACAGTAAAAACTGTGAGGCTGGATTCTAAAACTAGGAAACATGTTCACAGCTCTTCTAAATTGGGAACATCTCAGTTGCTATAGCAATAGTGGCAGACAACCATACTCTGAGAGTTTATGTCTTGCACCAACAACATTTTGTAAAAGACATCAGTGAGACTGCAAACAAATAGGTTTGTGGTGACCTAAAAACATCCCAAAAATGTAGTACAGCCATAACCATGTTATATTATAGATGACTGGATGCACACCGTCCTTATGTGACTTTCTCAAGCACACACAAGCACATTTGCCCCACTTGACACATCTCCTGCTTGTACTACAGTCTTCTTTCTGTTCTGGCATTCTTTGTCCTCACTTGTCTTTTGTCTTCCTCATCTGAGGGAGCAAGGAACATCATTTCCTTTTCAACTCATGCTTACCTCCCAACCCTTAATATTCCTGAAACTCTGTGGAAAGACCTGCAGAAATCTCCCAAAACTAGAAGCTTTAGCAGGAAGAATAAACAAAAACCTTTCAAATGAGAGCTGAAAAAAACAACAGAAGTTTCCAAGGAGAGATTTTTCATCAGTTTTATGAACACTCATTTTTGGTTTCCAAAAGTTTGTACTTGTAGATTGCCTTAAGGAGGAAGTTAGAATAAACTGGATTGTCTTCATACGGAAGGTTAATCTTTGTTTTTCATGATTTCCACTTTTCTAATGATACAATTCCCTTAAGTTTTTGCTCTATGTTTTATCCGTGTAATTTGTTGATCCTCGTGGAGTTTTTTATTTATTTACTGGGTTTAGTCTTTTGCTTATGCTTCACCTGTTTTGATTGCAGTAGCACTGCAGGTTTACTCTCGACTGCTGATTAAACTTTGAATCTGTCTGGGTCCTCTACCACTTCACATCATCAAAAAGGATATTATCAATTATGGATCAATCAAGGTGCCAAATTAGCCTTGAGACATTTTCCCTTATTCTTATATTTGGAAACTATAAAAAGAAAATGGAGGATTAAAAATCTTTCTATAATAAAGCTATTTTTCTTTTACTGCTCTGGTTCACTAAATCTCACTTAGTTATTCACAGAAACAAAAAGATTTAAAATGATTTCTCAAACTATTGAACGTTGTTCACAAGAAGACACATCAGCTGCACCTTGTTATCGTTTATCAGCAAGACAGTAATTATATGCCCATTGCCTCTGTTAGTACAAGTGTGTCCTCATTTCCATCTGAGGAGGAGACTTTATTTCAAGATTTTATGAGCTGTAAATTGATGATATGAGCCACCACCTGTAAAATGTATGGGGTGCCAAGTGTAAAAATTCAGTATATAAGTTGTAGCTGACACATTTTCATTATTTATCTGACTTTTCTCACATTTAGCACATTTTTCCTACATTTAACATAACTGTTAACCACATATTTAAGGGTCAAACAGAACATCTAAATCTAATTTTTAAATCTAAATCTAAATGCTATATGTTAAATCTAAATGTTATATGTTATATCTAAATGTTAAATCTTATATTTAAATCTTAAATAATATATCTAAACCTTGAATCTTAAATTTAAAAGTTAAATCCTGTATCTAAATGCTAAATCTTATATCTAAATCTAATGTACCTTTTTGAATAGTGTTACACCATTCAGGTATACTTTGTGAATCAAGGATTTCTGGCTCCCAAACATGTCATGTCATCATAACAAAAAGAAAAAACTAAAAAAAAATTTTTTATGATAAATAAAAGGGATATGAGGATGGATTGATGGATATGAGGAGTTTTTTTATTTTCCTTTTTTCATAGTTGTGATATGCTGACATGAATCAGGAAAATCAGGACAGAGCGTGGTCTCCCCATCAGTCACAGTCACCTCCTGTTACCAGCACCAGCCATCGCTGAAAGAGCATAACTGAAGAGGATTTAACACTCGATCTCACAGAGACAGCTGCATCCAGAGAGATCACTTTCCAAGCGGTGCACTCTCATGGACCACCAACTGTAGGCTTAACATTCTGATTTCTCCAGTCCTGAGAAGCAATTTGGGTTAGTGGACAGTCTTTTAAAAGCTTCAGCTAAGGAGTAATCCAGCACTGCAAAAGGGTCCGTTTAGACCATCAAGAGAAATATTTTATTTTCCTGCTAAAACTTATCGGTATACAACCTTGCAGATTGTTTCTGGGGATTCTGATTTATTATTTGTCAAGAAAAACGCTTGACAGGCAATTTGCTATTGAATAAAAATTTCCTATGTTGTGAAACCTGCTTCAGCTCAGCCTGACCATTGCAGCCAGCACAAGGACACTTGTGCCACCAGGCAATTGTAGCACTTTAAGGGCAGATAACAGTCTATCACAAAGGACAATCTTCCACTCTCTACACAAACATGGTGTGTCATGGCTGACCTTTCCTTTCTCTGGCACTGTCTGAACTGATTAGCTTTTCTCTGTGGCAAATTCACCACTGCTTGCTGCCACGGTCTAAATTCAACCGAAGCTCACCCTTCCTCTCTGACACATCAGCTTGGTCGCAGCATGAAATAACTGTTCTCTGTCTCAGCGCCAAACTCCAACTGTCCTTGAACTCCTGTGCTCTTTGTGGACAGCAGATAGCTCCTATCCACAGATGTGTTAATTAGGCTCTTCAGACAGAAGCCGGAACATTAAAGTAGTCTGGGGGCTCGCTGGAAATCCAGACGAAAGCCAAGGCCTTGGGAAATCACATGTGTTTCAAGCTGACCTTCATCTCATAGTCTGGGGACAGTCCAAAGCTGGGCTGTATAAGCTGGAAAAAGTCAAACATGCCTTTAAAAAAAACACCCAGGAGCCATAAACTGTGGCGCATAAATTTATTTCAACATATATTAACATTTTGTTTATTATTTTTCATTTTGTTAAAGACACGTAAGTACAATATTTACAATTAGGATCTAAAATGAGATTTGCTGGAAGGAAAACTGTTTATCAGTGGATCGGGATGTAGTGTGTAAGAGGAAGGCTACGCTCTCTGGAGCCTAAATAAAACATGAAACAATTTGACATCTAAACTTTACAATTCCCACCGTAACAGTCTATGAGAGACAAGAGTTCACATATCAGCTGTTGACAGCAGACTAAAGCTGGATTTATACTCGTGCGTCGTCTGCCTGAGGTTGGTGACGGCGTCACCAACGTATGCTCCGTAGATCCGCGGACGCTTGATGTGCACCTCTTCCAGACCTGACGTGCACCGGTGCTTGCAGCGCGATTACTCGGAAGTACTCCGTTCTGATTAGTCGGTATGTGATTAAGTGTTTCCAGATCTCTGGAGTTTCTTGCTGAATTTGTACGCTTACCGCAGAAGAGAAGCCACAACACGACGCCAAACCCTACGCTCGAGTACGAGTCCAGATAGAAATGGCTATGTAGAACAAAGCAGCAGCTGCTGATGTTGCACCACATGATATATTATCTAAAACACTTTAGTTCTTACTGTAAATTCTGTTGCATTTAGCTGCTGATAATTTAATGCACTCAGGTGAGACACTACAGGTAAAAAGATGTATATTTGTAATTTTGGGTTATTTACCTTATATTCTACGCTATTTTTTAACTGGTGGAAAGAAAACCCATAGTTTAGACACATTCAGAAATCAGGCCATATAGTTGAGTATATCTCATTTTCACATAAACATTTTGAAAAACTGGTATCACAGACAAAATAATCTTACCCATTGCTAAATTTTGTGGTCATATTTACTGTATTAGTCAAATTGTAACCAGCACAAAGCAGTTTCCAACAATATTGTTCCAGTTGCACAAAACCTTCCACTTTTATTGCTACCTCCTCTATATTTTTAAGGTTTTTGCAGCATGATTACCTATATAATCTTATTTATGGACTATTAAATTGCTTAAAACTTGGTGAAAATGTTTTTTATCTGGTTGTTGACAGAATTTTGAACCTTGCTTTACCAAATGTACAGATTTGTGCAACAGAGATGTGTCCAAAGGAAGTAATTTATTGGCAATATAGTGTCACAAAAACTTTTACGGAACAATATTAGTCATGATGTAAGTATATGGGCTTAGTTTTGTTATGACAGTAATAATTTTTTTTAGCCCCTTGAACCTGTTTTGTCTACCGTTCAGTGAAATTGAGATGTATTGCTTCATATTACCATGTGCGGATCGTCTGAAGTTTGATCTTAGGAGTGTCCAGTTCTGTCACTATAGCAACAGAAGAAATGAGGTGTCATGGTAGGAGAGGGGTAACAAGAATGACTAATGCACATGCAAATGCTCACACACACACAACAGACTGACATAGGACTAATACAAGAGAGAAACATAACAGCAATGAGCACACACAGGAGCATTCACACCAAAGATGCTTTCATAAGCTGCAGTACCTTGATAAAAGGCAAAGTAGCTGTGTCCTGGTCACAATCAATCAACATCTTTAAAAAATAACAGACTGCAGCTTACACAGCAGTCATTTTACCACACAATAAGCACCTGGGCCCTGCTATCCAAGCTATACCTTTGGACGGAGGCTGTGAGATCAAATTAAAGTGAGCAAAGAGGTTACAATAACACTATCCGTTTAGCCAGGATTATAAGGTGTTAACCTGCAAAGGACTCCTCATTAGCTTTAAGTGACTGATGAAACTCGACTAATTGAAAAGCAGGGAGCATGGAAATTTTACACGGGGGAATAGATGTTGCTAATGATAAGGTTAGGATCACAGGTCATTGCAGGAATTCCCCTTACTGATTTGTATGCCATGACTTGATTTGGTTCAGATAACCCAAAACAGCAAAAGAAAAATAAGGAGGGGATTAGCAGCTGCTACAATGTTTTACAATGTGACTAGCTTTAGATTGCACACCTGTACATTTAATTTGTTGTGATAAACTGTACATTCTGTCATCTTTAATTGCTACATACGGTGCATTGCCCCAACAGCAACTGTAAAACCCTAACCACCCATTACCCATAGTAGAAAATCAGTACAGCTACATAGTTAAACTACCTGATACAGTGGTGCACTCCTAGAAATATCAAGTAATGTACAACATAGTCATATTTTTCCTAAGAGTTATCTTCCTATACAAAAATCTGTGCTTTAGCATTTTAAACACGGTTACACACACACACTCACGCCGGTGCACTCACACACAAGGGGTAGAAAAGTAACTGTAAAGAGAACATGTCGTTGCCTCTTTGTTTTTCAACCTTTTTCAGTCAGAAAATGCACAACCCCTGTATTCTGTTGTGTTTCACCATGAATTAATCTCACTGAGAGCTCTCCAGAAGGGCCAGATGTGTCTTCCAGCCAATATGTGGATTTCCATTAATGATTAAACAGGAAGAGATCCAGTGTAGTGTCCTGAGTTGATGCCTATCAGTAAGAATTTCCCGGTCTAGACACCCAAATGAAATTATGTCTCATAGAAACTGCTACATCATTATTTTTCTTCTCTTTTTCCGTTTGTAATACTTTATCTCAGTAAGTCTTTAACTGGTTTTATGCATTGTAAGTAGGCAGAAAGTCTAAGAAATGGCAGTTGAGGAAGTTGTCCTCTGATTACCGGCCAACATCGCCTTGTGGGAGGAAGGTTTGGTGTTCCTAGAGCTAAAACTGAGATAAACACTGAAGCACAGAGACATAGAGTGGATCTAAGTATAGAATCATTAGCACCACCACAGTGTATGGGCAGAAACCACAAATGTCAGGTTAGCAGGAAGAGCAGCTTAAAGGAGCATCAGCTCTTAAACACTGCCTGCATGGCTTCTCTGCTTGGAAAGCAGTCTTTGGTCACAAATCAAAACCTAACTGGCATTGAATATTAGTAACACGCTGTCCTAGTGTGTACCACTGATTGATGACGTCCTTTTCCACAGCTTGGGATGGGATCACGAGCTCCTCTTTTATTGTTCAAGTAGGTCTCCTTTTTCCCTGGACTTTCTGTGGTAGTCACTGACTCTTCACAGCTTGTTATTTCTGTGAAATGCCATCTTGTTTTCAGTGCTAGCATCAGTGTTCACACACAGATTTCTATTGCAGTTGCCATCATCATCTGGCTTTTGTTTTTCTCTCGGCCAGGAGACTGGAGTTGTCCAGACTCTTCTCTGGGTGACAGCGGGTCAGAAAGAACGCTACGCTTGAGTGGTGCTGGACGCAGGCAGGATGTTCCTGGAGGGGTGGATGGCTCGGGGTGTCTGTGGGAGGAACGTGAAACAGTGGATGTTGAGGAGGAAGTGCAACTGCCTGTGCACACTCCTGAGCTTGACCTTTCACCTCTTTTTGCTCGGTAAGATGCCCTGCGCCTGAGCTCACTGACCAGCTCGTACTTGATAAAGCAGAACACATCCTTCACCCCACAGCGTTTTTCTGGTTCAGCAGCGAGCAGCCTCTGAAACATGCGCAAGGCATCATCAGTGAAGCGGCGCCACTGAGATGGGTATGTTCCCACTGGACACCCTGCTTTCTGCCAGCGGCGAAACTCTTCGTAGAAGGCATCAGTCGGCAACGCTGCCTCCCAGGGGAAATTGCCAGTCAACATGCAGAAGACTAGCACGCCAAATGCCCACACATCTAGGCTGGTGGTCACTAGAAAGCCTTCTGCACGGTTAGCGCGACACACCTCTGGTGCTGTGTAGGGGATGGTGCCACTCACCCGCTTCACACGGCAACCCACACGTCGGGTCATGCCAAAGTCAGCCAGCTTGATGCGTCGGCACTCACGGTCAAACAAGAGCACATTCTCCGGTTTGACATCTCGATGCACCAGGCTCTTACTATGCATAAAGTCCAGGGCCAAGCCTAGTTGTTGCATGCAGCGTTTGACCATTTCCTCTGGCAGACCAACCTAAGAAAAGGGATTGAAACAAAAAGAGAACATTTCTTTACTGTCTCAGGCATATCAATCTGTAGAGAGGTGACAGCAAAGACTTCATTTTGACTAGGTTACAGTAGGCTATCATGAGAAAAAAAAACAAAACAACAACAACAAAACAAACGAACTAGGTTAAATGTATGGAGGCTTCAAAGTGCAGGATGAAAAATTATATGCACCAAAATGGAAAACCAATATAGAAGCCAAAGCTCTAAATTCCACTTCAATCTTTTTTAATGAGCCTGTGGAACATCTTTGAAGTCAAGCATCCCCAGCACATCAGCTGGAATAACACTAAAGCAAAGTGACAAAAAAGAAAGGCTGGACAAGGACAAGACTCCAATCCCTGGAAAAGTTTTTAAAACGACTGTATCTAAACAGTCTAATAGACCAAAGTGACTTGGGTTGGGTGAGCATAGTGACTGACAGAGGAAAAGATGATGACTACCTGTGGTGGTATAATGTCAAAAAGGTCTCCGGCAGGGGCGTATTCTTGCCCAAACACATAGCTGTCCTCTGTCTCAAAAAGCACATCCAGGACTTTGATGATGAAAGGGCTGCAGCTAAGTGAGCCTGTTTGACTGTATTCTCGCAGGAAACTTTTGAGCTTTGTCTTGTTCTTGGTAACAAACTTCAGCGCCAGTTTGGTGCCTACAGAAATCAGATATTAGCATGCAGAAGACATGAGCAACTTGACATAATCTAGATTCTGGTATGCTTAAGTAATACATTGGATAAACACAGTAAGCATCTTACTGTCCAAAACCCCACTGCCCAAAAAGAAAATCCCATAACATGAATTTGGAGGTGTTACCTTAAACTATTTGTGACAGCTGGCATGTTCACTCATATATGAATGTACTGTGAATAAATCTCACACAACCAGCTGTTCACATTCACAGCTGGATAGGCCCTGTCAGCCTTTCCCACCACTCAGCATCACTTTAGAGTGCTTTTACCTTGTTAAATTACATTTTTTATTGCAAAAATAAATGCTAAATCTAATAAAAATAATTTACAAATTCTTCTTACTGTGCTAAAATTAATTTCTGCCTTTGAGCCTTTGAACAACACAGCATGCTGATCAGCCTCAGCTTGTTATACACAGCTCTAAGGCACCCTGGTGCAACACGGATGCTGAGATCACAACAATCTGCCTCAATTTTTTGGAATTATGCTTTATTATACAGATAAAAGTCAAGCCCAAAAGCCCATAAAATGGCTCACCCTGTGTCCTGTGGGCCACGAGGTCCACCTTGCCATACGTGCCTTTCCCCAGCTCACGGATGTGCTCATACTGCTTGGCTACATCTGCTGCAGATAGAGAGGTGATGGCCAATGCCTGCATGTCTTCCACAGGCACCCCTCCACAGTAATCCATTTTGGATGTCGGAGAGTTTCCACCACTACCGGCCCGTCTCGGTCCAGATGGAGAAAGAGACAGGCTCGCCTTGACACTGTGTGGCAGACTGATGAGAGAGGAGAATACTGTTAGAGCCTGGTTACTATAACGGTAGCAAGCAAAATAAACAAAATCCTACTGTGTAGGTTTACAATTAAAAGCTTTTTGGTTTTAAAACATGATATAAAATAATTTCATCTTGAACAGGATAAAAAAAAAAGAAACATTAAATGAAGAACATAAAATTTTATTTTACATCCTGTCATAATTTATTCACACCAAAATGCAGATGTAATGTGTGGAAGTCTGGACACGCCATGATTCATGTGTTTACAGTTTAGCGGCAGTAAGTACTTGTCTTCTGTATGAAGTTATCTGTCACATTGCTGTGGAGGAAATTTTGTCCACTTTTCTTTACAATGTTAATCCCTGCAAGACCAAATCACCACCCTTCCACCACTGTGCTAGACCAGCTGGTTTTAGGTGTGAGTGAAGATATGCTGCGTTTGTTTTTAACTAAATGTATGACTGTGCATTATGACCAAATATCTCCGCCTTGGGCCTTTCTGTCCAAAAGATATTGTTCCAGAAGAACCTTTTTTTTGCTTTTTTTTTTTTTTTTTTTGCTTTTTTGAACAAACAAAAGTTTAGGTTAAGAGTTTTCAAGCTGAGTTTAAGCCATTCAAAGCCTTCTAAAAATGTTTTTAGAGAGGAAAAACATTTCTGTTGTAAACTTTAACATATAACCCTAACTGAGGCCTGTAGAGTATGACATGTAACACTTGTTTCTTTACTTGTCATGAATTGTTTATCTGAGGTTTTGTCCGCCTAAATTTAACACCTTTTTCTGTGTACTTTCTTTTTTACATGACTATACATTATGACATTATGACTATACTTGTCTGTATAGTGTGTTCCAAAGGATGGTTAAATCAGGAATTCTTTAATGGACCCTCATTTTCATTAAATTAATTCTGGGAAAGCATCAACAGTGGGAGTACTTTCAGTAACTGTATTGGACTTCCTGCTGCCTTTAGATTACTAAGAACAGCTCTCAGATGTGGCAGACCTCAGACAGCACTTACTGGCAGACAGCTATAGGAAAATCAATAGGTAGAGAGATATACAAACAGCAACTAACTAAGAGCTGAGCCCTTTAAATGTTTCAGATGTTGCTAAGACATGCCACAAACATTCTGTGACTTATCTGAACTGTGCATGTATTAATTTCTCACCCAGCAGTAATAGTGGAGCAGCTAAGATGAGGGCTACTTTTTTGCCTTGAAATACATTTAGTTGGGCAGCTGGTTCCTCTGAGTACTTTGTTGTTTTAGTTTGTTGAAGTTACCTGTGTATAATGACAATAAAGGCATTCTATTCTATTCTATTCTATTCTACTGCAACACAAAGTTTGCTGAAAGTTTTAAATTGGTCAAATTTATTCTAAGAGGGTAAGAACGTTGTTCTTTTCATAACAGACACACACTCAGTCAGGGATCTGTGTCTGTGCATGTCTGTGTTAGTGTTTGAATAAATGGTTAAAAAGCAAAAATAACTTAAACCTAAACTACTGAAAAAAAAGTAAATTAATTATTAAATCACAATATTGATTTTATCTATTGTCTATCATTGTATGGGGTGTACTGTGTATACCCATTGTTGATCTTTAAACCCTCCTCCCTACACATGCAATCACATTCAGTCATGCATAACATGCAAGCACACACACATAATACCAACAGGCACCAAATAAGTAAAAACCAATTTGCTAATGACCTTTTCCATCCATCATTCAAAGCCAAATGCTTTGGTCTTGGTTCTACTTCTTTCCCTGCAGCCAGTTTTATAGCACTGCCACTATAAACCAGGTTCAAAGCAACTAAACAAGGGTATCATAAATGTGTCTGTCACCTGCTGAGTACATAAAAAAAGAGAATTGATGCAGCATACAGCACTGACTGCAATCTAAAAACATGGATCAGGAAGTTCTTATCAGACATTTGGAAGTGGGTGATTTGTGGGAAGAGCGCAATAAATATATATATATATAAAATCTAAAACAAGATGCAGGCCTTTGCAGCCTTGTGTTCTTGGCTCAGCACAATTTTCTTCGGAAGGAAAGAAACGTGACTGAAAATAAAGTGTCTTGTGCACCAGATGTATCTCTGCAGATAACACTTTGTCTTTGATTTTATCATAACCACTTAGAATATTATATAAGACACTATGAGTTTTGTTGCCAGCTCGTGCTGAGCCTGCTCACGGTAGCAGCCTTCAGCAAATCAACACAAAACTTGATCAATGTCCAGACCAGTCAGTAGTCCAGGTTTGGTGATTAAACATTTAAAAAGGACAGGCAGATAAACTGGTTGCAATTTTCTTCTGACTGCCCACCCTGCGTGGCCCCATAGCTCTGATCAGTGAGAACCGAGCACAGCACAGGGAACTCTTGTTTACTGGCAGGCACTCTTCCAGTCTGCTCTGCCAGCAGAATGCACAGCACTCAGGCACGGATCCTAATCACATTACTCAGCTCCCAGATAGGAGAGGGGGGGGGGGGGGGGGGGGGGGGGGGGGGGGGGGGGGGGGGGGGGGGGGGGGGGGGGGGGGGGGGGGGGGG
>JBAMHW010000024.1:15633472-15655471 GCA_037177495.1 Rhadinocentrus ornatus | reverse complement strand
AACCCCCCCCCCCCCCCCCCCCCCCCCTCCTCCTCCATTTCCTTTGCAGAACTGGATTAAGAATCCTAAAATGTGATAAGTGGTTGGTTCTCTGAGTGGCTGCAATGTGAACTAGACAGTGCAGCGTAGCACCTTGTAGGTGTGCTGATGAACTTACGTGGTATCTGGGAGATGATTGTGTGCAATTGTTTCTATTAGTATTTGGAAGTGAGGCGAGGGTGGTCTGGAATATCAGTGGCACAAGGACATTCTTATCAACGGTCCTTTGTGCTCTTACCTCTGAGAGGGAGCAGCTGTGAGCCTCAGCACAGCTACAGGATTCGTTCTCAACTGCACTGCCTCATGCCCCACTGATCTGCCACAGAGCCCTGAGCTCCTCTTTTGTCCTCTCAGGCAGCAAAAAGACAAGGTTACATTCACATGTTCCACATGCAGATGAGGATCTGGCTTCAGCAAACATTTTAATAAATAAATTGTACCAAATTTCTGAAAAAAAAAACAAAAAAAAAAAACAGACCCCTGGGCTTCAGCGCTGTTATATATTTGTGGAAAGAGCAAATAATCATCAGTCATTTTCATTTTGTTTCATTTCATCAGAAAAGCTTGCTACATTTCAGAGACTGAAAATAAGCCCACTTTCCTAATTCCCAGAAAGGCGAGGAAAAGGCTTTTGCTCCAGAGAAACATTCTGACACTAATTTCCCACACAAGGACAATCTCACTCCATTTAGCAATTATTTAAACAGAAGGGATCATTTCACTTTTACCTATAACATTACCTACAAAAGGTTGTTTCAACAAAAAGGAATATTTAGTTTGTACGTTATTGGGTCCCCTCACAACAAAATATATGAACCTGAGCTTTAAACAGTTCTAAACTTCACAAGATTAATTTTTTTAAATGGTATCTTTTTGTCTGCAAACTGTGAGACAGCAGTAACATATAGCTTCATGTGTCACTGTGCATAGTTACAGTTAAAAAAAGGCAATAATTAGCTCTTCATATTTTTCTGTTGCAACATACATAATTCACTATTCTTAAGCTATTGGTCCTGCTTTTTTTTAAAACCAAATTAGAACTAGTTCTCAAAAGTGGTGGGAACCTGCCTGTGTTCCCACCAGTTTTAAGAGGAACAGCTGTAATCTGTGTTTTCTCCATCCTGTTTTTTCAAACTGTGCAATATGACACACGCAGATGTTGTCAGGGGTAAAACAAAATAAGACATTATATCATTTAGTAGCAGATGAGATCCAGCTTTCTTGGCTCCAAACCAGCTTATTTTTCTTTTGTTGACATAGAGCCCCACATTAACTATTCCATGTTGGTGGAGAAAGGGAATGAGCATGTGATACCGTTATGCTGGATTGTGACAGATTCATGATTTAAGCTTATTTTCCTGCTTCTTGAAGATGTTTCAACTCTCATTTGAAAAAACCTTTTGTCACTTCTATGTGCTGGAAAGTTTCAGGTTTATAAACAGTTGTTCAGACCTTCACACTTGTCCAGTGTGTCACTGACCCACCCACCATGTAGGTGGCTTGGTTTGTTCTAACCTCTGAGTTGTTTACTCAACTAACTAACATGTGGTATGTTTCGTCACACAGTTTGAGATGTGAATGGCTGTGAAACTACCTACAGAGGACAGTCACAGCTGCACTTAAAATGTTAGACAGGTGATGCCTCAGGCCATCTATTAATCTGAAGCTTATTTATTTATTTTTTTTCAATATAAGATAAATTGTTTCTTTCATTCCTCTCTTTTCCACTATTTTCCACTTGAAATACAGTTGAGCCACTGAGTCTTGATCCGAAGAGCTGGCTTCCTGTGTTGTATTGTTTTTTTGTTTGTTTTTTATAAAGTGGTTCCTGAATTTGCACCATATTATGTTCTCTGCACTGCTTGTTGCACTAAACTGCATATACCATAACACCACTCACACAGTGTTTCTGTGTTTCTCCTTTTTTTAAGTTTACCAGACACTCGTGCCACATATCCATTGTCTGCCCCTTATCCGAAGTCACGTCGCGGGGGCAGCCGCCTAAGCAGGGAAACCCAGACGTCCCTCTCCCCGGCCACATTCACCAGCTCATCCGGGGGATCCTGAGGCGTTCCCAGGAGATGTAGTCTGTCCTCACCGGGGAGGTGTTCCGGGCAATTTTAGAAGAACAGGATCAAGGATACTGGATGAAAGGCATCTTTAAGGACCAATAAGTCCAGTTGCCTCTTCCTTAAGCATGTAGCTTTACGAGGACATGGATGACTGAGAATCTATAAACATCTCAGTGCTGAATTTAGATTAAAAACTTTGCCAACAGGAGTTTTTATCAGTCATATGTTAATATACACCAAATGAAATCAAAAGCTTTACATGCACATTCACATACATTCTATGTAATTCATTCCCTTCTCATGCCTCCTCTCTTCTTTCTCTTATGTATGTTTCTGCAAACAAACAAGAGACTAATGAAAGAAGTAAATAGACTGCAGAGCCTATTCCACATCTTTACCTCTCACTATACTACTGGACTAGTTGCTTTGCTTTCTGCAAAGAGTCAATATGGATGAGGACGGATCTCTTGTGTCCAATTTACTGACAAAATGTCTGACATGTCTTGCCTCTGGGTCACAGTGAAACAACTGAGTGAAATTAAAGGTGACTGGAGCTGGTTCTTGCACTGTCTGTATGAAAACAGAATAACTACATGCAGTGAAAAACATAAAGACATAATATTTTTCTGTCAACTTGAGTTTGATCTCTTGTTTTGACCTGAATGAGTGGAATAAAAACACTTGATTCAATCAAATGTAAATAGAATTCCTAATGAAAATCAGTAGTAAATAAAAAAAATTAAAAAAAAAAGAAAGAAAAAAGGATCTCCTTCCTTAAAGGACATCATATTTGTGGTCCTCAACACATGGATGAAGAAATCTCCTGCTGTGTTGTGATAGGTGAAACATAGGCCGAGACCACAGACTCTTACTTTGACAAATCACCTGCTTCCAGATCTGCAGAGTTGCCCATATGGCTCCCTGCTGGTCCGGAGTGCTGTGTAACGTGCTCCTGACTTGCCTTACCGCTACTCTACTTCTCACCTCTTTCTCACTATTGTATGCCGCAAACCCAATGGTGCGACCTCAGCCTCACCATGAAGACTGGCAGAAATGCAGGCAGCCAGCTGCCCCCTGCTGGGATGACCTACAACCCAGGGAGGGAAAACCTTGATGAAATGTTCCCAAATTGATCTGAAAGTGGAGATAAGCCATGTGCAGTGACGCCGCTTCAAGGACATTCAGTTCAAAGCTGACAATGAAAAACTACCAGCCTTGTGACACGAAAAAAAAGATCACCTGCACAATAATGACCTTGACAGAGAAGATTGAGGTAAACATTTCCAAATAGCATCTAAGCAAGCCCAACGCATTTTGACAGGTCCTGACAAGACTCGTAGAGCAAATTGTTATTTGACGTCTTTTATGGAGATAACACTTTTCTAACTACTAAGGAATATAAGCTGAAGATATTTCCATGTTTCTCACATTCACATAATTAAACATTATTAAAAAACATAGAGCTCAAACTCAACAGAAGACAGCATGCAAGATGATGAAAATAATCTCTCAAAACATAAAGCCTTTTTGGAGAAGGTGACAAAACATCACATCAAAAACATCACAAACAGGAATCTAAAAGACTTTTAGCTGCTATTACGAATGCTAACAGGCTGTGATACCAGCCACAGGCATCTAAACATTTGCCTATGAACATTTCACTTTCACAAATAATTTTGAAACAATAATAACTGAAAGGAAAACAATAATAATATGGCTTAAAAGCAGCTGGCTAGCTCAATTGGTAGAGCATCAGTCTCTCATGTGGGAAACCAGGTTTCAAATCCCCCAGGGTACGAACATTAACACCTTCCAGTTTGGTTCCTTAAGCCAAACCCTCAATGCTACTGCCTAACCACTGTAAGTCGCTTTGGATAAAGGCGTCTGCTAAATGACTGCAATGTAATGTGAAACGTTTAGGAAAGGCCTACCAGTTTCCGAAAATATGTAACATTGGTAAATATAAATAACGCAATGCTACGACTTGTACATTTTAAACAAATATTTAATAGAAAACATAATCCTAAAAGTAAAATATTTCAGATCACTAAATAGTTGGGATGGGGGGAACAAAAGGCTTGAAATGTATGTTATTCTGAAAAAATAAAGCTAAAGGAAATACTGAAATTAATTTAGTTATTTGGCAACAAATCAGTAACATGGTTGGGTCTAAAAAAAACAGCAACTCAGAAAGCAGTCTGTAGACAACAATATTTCAAAATCATGAAATAATTTCAGAGAGATGTGTCTCAACATAAAACTCTGAAGATTTTGAAAAGGCCATCAGATACGGTACATGCTATCATGTAAAGATTCAGAGAACATAAACACACCTCAGAGCGCAAGGGATTTGACCAAAAATCAATATTAGACGCCTGTAATCGGTGGGCCTTCAGGCAGCGCTGCATTAAAAACAGAGACAGTTGTGTCATGGAAATCACTGCATGGGCTCAGAAACAATTCTAGAAATCAGTGTCTGTGAACGCAGTTCACTGTGCCATCCACAAATGTAGGCTAAAGCTCAATCGTGCAAAGAAAATGCCATATGTGAATATGATCAGAAACCCCCTCCTGTCTTCTCTGACCAAAGTTAATTTTAAATTGGACTAAGACAAAGTGATAAAAATGTTTTGTGGTCATACAATTGAAGTTTGAATTTCTTTTTAGAAATCATGCACACCCTCTGGTCTAAAGAAGAGAAAGACCATCTAGCCTGTCATTGACATCTTTGATGTATGGGAGTCCAATAATATCTAGAAAAAGACTCAATGCTTGAAGACAGGTTTTAGAGCAGCATATGCTTCATCCAGACCATATATCAAAATCAGCGAGACTATTTTAAACTGCATCTACTGCAGCAGAATGGCTTTGTAGTAGAAGAGTCCAGCTGTAAGACTGGCCTGCCTGCAGTACTGACCTTTCATAAAATAAAAAATATTTGGTGCATCATGAAATATTAAAACACAAAAAAGAAGTCTCAGGACTCTTGAGAGGCTGGAAGGGAGCTTCATTTCCCTCCCAAAGGTCCAATAACTGGTCCCCTTAGTTCCCAGATTGTTTATGGACTGTTGTTAAAAGAGGGGGGGAACAAGTGGTAAACGTAACCTTTTCCCAACTTTTTTGAGAAGTGTAGTCAAGATAAGCTAATACTTATAAATCAAATAGTAAAATGACTAATTTTGAACATTTAAAATATTTTCTATGTGAAAAAAATAGTTGGTTTATGAGTTACAAATCATTAAGTTTTGTTTTTATTTAAATTTTATACAGCATCCCAACTTTTGGGGATAAAGATTTGTACCTGCTTAGCTAATTCAGAGTTACAGAGAATATTCCCGGGGTGTCCAATCCATTGCGTGCCACTGTTTATCCTTTAGCAGATTCCAGATTAAGGCTTTTAATGCAAACACCTCCCTCGGCATCTGATTATGATTGCCAATCATAATCAATGTCACCATCAACCTCAGTGTGTTGTGCTGTAATGCAAAAAGCTACCCATAGAACATACTGTACCTAACCCCCACACCATTACAATCTCACAACCCAGTAACCTCCAGTTATAATAGGGGGGCTTTGTGTGATAAAGATAAGAGGGTAAAAGAAGAACAAGGGAAATCCAGTGAGACAGGAACTGATACATCCCCTCCTTATGCCGCATAGACTATGTCCCTTTGATGTCAAGTACATGGGGAAATCTGACTGTAATATGAGCTCAGTAAATGGGTGTAGCTAAATGATGCAACAGCAATAATTATGCTGCTCATGCACAATAGCCTCGAACCATAAAGTGACAAATGTTTATTGCTTAGACTGCATTCACCAAACCCCTCTGTCCTTCTTGTAAACTAAAAACCGGCTACGATCTGACTTTATTTTTGTGTGTGTTTATTTCTATAAATATGTAGGCTAGGTTTTTCAACACAGAGCAAAACTGCCTGTAAAATGTCCGTCATGCAGAGGTCCAAATTCTAATTTCGGTTAGTCAGTGATCAACACAAACCTACATTTAAGCAAAACCATGTTTTGTGTGGGACAAATATTGTGTTTGTTCATAGCAGCTGGAGTGCATCATTTTCTCTCTCCATTGTTTGATAAATACTTATTTTCAGCTATCTAATTTGAAATGGAGATAGCTTTGAAATTGGAGGAGCTGTGCAAGGGTTTTCCAGAAAATGTGAGGAAATTCCAACATTTTTGTTACATTCAAGGCTACAAACTTCAGGCAAAGTTGGAGTTTATGAACTGAGGTTATTTATTAGCTGAATGTTCTTGAATCTTGACTAGAATGCATTGATTCTTTTCATCATGGTGAAATGAACACATACAATAAATTAAATTTTTTCTTAAGAATCAAGCAAATGCAGCCTTCTTTCAAAAAGAACAGCCCTGAATTGTATTTAATTTATGTTTTCTTTTACAAAATAGTTGTGCCAAATGCACAATGTCACTGCAACTCCCAACAAATGCAAATCCGTGCATGCTAGTAAAATTCTTTTTCTTTGTTGTGTTAAGTCCATTACTATTCTCCAGGTTTTGGGCTTTACAGGATTTGCAAGCCTGTGGTTCATATTAATGCATTAGGTAGCAATTAAGTATGAAATATGACCCAGACTGTCCCAGACTAAGTATTACTGGGCTATTAAGAAAAAGTGTAGTCTACCCTTGATGTCCTCACATCCATCAAGACAGGATAACAAAAGCAGAGTGGGACTATGCTGGATTTAGGACAAACAATATCTCAACTGAACCAGCTACACTAGTAAAGATTAATCCTATATTGATGTAGTTTAATACTGCATAATGACTTACAATGAGAATTTTGCTGTCTAATATGAATTGTAGGTGAAAGTTCAGACCACAAAATGTTATTGAAGAACCAAGGTAAATAGGAACATAAGAATTAGAATAAGAATATTTGATTGAAATGGTTAAGTTCCCAAAGTAATGAAAAATGTATCTTCCGTGTATTATATACACTGACCCAGTTTTGGGCACCTTGGGGTGCATCAAGGTGTTACTCACTCACCTGCTGGCGACCTGTCTTTCTCCTCCATGGTCCTGCATCCGATCGGTGAGCAGAGCTGCTGCGGTCTGCTCAGCACTGATGCTCCTGGTTCTGCGGGAATCTGACAGATGGATGTCCTAACTGTTGTAGATTAAGCTATTGACGTTTAAAGCACATAGCAGTTTTCTTAAAAAATAAAAAATAAGAACAAGAGAGAGAGAGAGAGAGAAACCTTACAGTTTCACGCTCGAATAGATTGGATTTGTTTTTGTGCGCTGCCTGCCGCTTGCCCAAGGCGAAGCTCGCCCTGTTTGTGGAAATGCTCTTCAGTTTGAGACTTTTTTTGAAGGTGGATGAAATCAAAGCCACATGTGAGATGAGGACATTGGATGGGGTCCCTTCTCTGAGCGCTCACCGTCTCAACCTGCCAAGCAGCGGTAAGAGGCTGCGTGTTTATCTTTTGCTCCTCCAGTGGTCCGCATGACCCATTTCAGCACCACACGCGCTGAAAACCAGCCCATTCATTCACATCCACGCTCAGCGGTAGGGCTCAGCAAAGCTCTGATCTCTGCAGCATGCATAAGCAAATCTTCATGCTCCCACTCCGTCTGAACTAATCTCAGATGTCAACGTCGGTCTGTGCGGTCCATCGGTCCATTGGGACTCTGTAGAGTTGGGGATGGGAGTGTTTCAGATGCTGTATACCTCTGCTGGTCCTACCAGTCTGCTCCTTCATTGTTCACCGTCTCCACCCTCTGGCAAACTAAATACGCTCACGTGTCCTAGGTCCTAGCGCCGGGGCGCTCTCATCCAATCAGCATCCAACCAAAATGTGTCCATCAGTTTTGCCTTTTAGATTCAGATTTTGAATCTTCAAGCTATTCCAGTCTTTTAAAGTTCACCATCTTACAGCTACGTCATTATTAGGTAACAGCCAGGTAAATTATCAATGTATTCACTGCCCTGGCAGCTCCCAATTTATTTTACATGTTTACCACAGTCGTCCTGCCAGACATATTTACCAACCAGAGCAGACTGGACTAAGCAAACAGCCTTGATGTAACAGGGAGAGTCTTAGTGCATCATCATCATCAATACACTGCTCATCAGATGGGTTTATTGTATTTTTAGAGTGGTGAAATATTCTTCCCATAGAAAGCAAATCTGATTATCCGGATCAAGTATTGATGGATTCCTCCATACCTCTTACCAAATACCTCACGTCAAAACAATGTAAAGCAACCATATTCAATATTAATTTAGTCTTGCTTTATTTTTCACCTAGGCAAGCCAAGCAATTGTATGCAAGGCATGTTTACAGGCTGGATCAGAGCAAGGCTAGCAAGAGAAGAAGGAAGCCCAGATAAAAGGCAGTAAAGGGTAATATGATCTCTGAGCTTCCTGAAACTAAATGCTTTGACCTGGAGTGCTATCCTTGCTGAGGAGATGGGTAGATAGTGAATAATTGCATTCAGCTTTCCCTCCCTCAAACAAACATGTGATAAGGTGAAATGGTTATTGCAGAAACAGATATGTCATAATATATCATAGTGAAGGTCCGATGTTGCAGAGATCACAAAAGATTGAACACCTGGACACAAATACACACACACAAACTCTTTTAAGCTGTGAACAAATAGAGCAGGACTGCACTCTCCCAGTCTTTTCTTTACTTAGAAACCAGATTCCTGTCCTAGATTCAACTTTTTGTGTCACCTAAAGTTTTCCACCTCTTGCAGAGGGATGACCTTGTTTTAGCATTCTCAAATTTATCTTCATGTTCTGTGTTACTTTGTGTCCTGCCTGCACTAAACTATGGTGTCATATTGAAGGTATACTCGCCCAGTGCATCAATCATAAAAAGATACTTTTGTGATCTTTCAGATTGCACTGGATTAGACTGTGGGGTTGTTTTCAGAACAGCCCTAAAATCTAATTGTTTAGGATAAGTAAACATATTGTGACTGGACAACATTGTTAAACAGTTTCAAACCAGCTTTGTGAATTTTGTCCCCCCACAAAAGTTTCTTGTAAAGTTGGGACCTAACATGTAAAAAAACATGCTACAGGTAGAGGTCTACAAAAATAATATTTTGAATTTGATGCCATCAACACATAAAAAAATTTCTGTAGGGACAAAATAATGTAGAAGTTCCCGGAACACTTCTACTGTTTATGTCGTTTTCAGTAAACATATTTTCTTGTTGCATCAAATACCAGTTAAAGTAGAACATGGTCTGAGATCTCACATTTCTGGGTCTGAGTTAATTCAAGATAGACTGAGGCCCACTTGTAAAATGTATTGATGTGTCAAATCAAAATCGGATCTTGGAAATGATGAACACAGCAACCTCTGAGCTTAAGAAGAGGGGCACTGGATGGATGGATGGATGGATGGATGGATGGATGGATGGATGGAATCATAGATTCATTGATGGATTTCAGGAAAAAGTTTTGCTTATTTAAGCAAGACAATACAAAACCACAACCCGCTCATAATACAACTGAATGGCGCTGCTAGTGCCACCTGTCTGTGGGGAAAACATTTGGTTGGGGCAATATAAAAAGAAAAACATCACTAAATTTATTATTAGTTGTTAATCAGCTGGGATCAGAGGCAATAATTAAGAGATTTTTTATTTTTTACACAACTACAGCAGCGGGTCTAGTTTTTATAGGTTGTTGTTTAATCTCATGTCTAAGCGTCCTTGTTCCCTGCTCTGCAATACCATTTTGAGAGTTGACAAAACAGTAAAACTGCTCACATTGTTTGTAACAACTGCTTGTAATGAAAACCACTCTAACAAATAAATTAAACTATTTAATATTAATATTAATATCAATATTAATATTATCAGAAAAGATAACTCATAATCACACTATATTTTCAAATTATACAAAATCATCTGCTCAGCTCTCTTTCTCATCTAGTACCATAAAGAAAACGTTTGTTTGTTTGTTTTTAAACACAGCCATTTTGTAGTGTTTTTTTCTCTCTCTCTAAGCTAAAATAATAAAAAAAAAATTTGCGTATATGTATTCGTCAGAGCGCACTCTTCCACAAGCTATTGCGGTGGGGCGACTACATTTCCCACAATGCCCCATTTGAGCTTGCCGTAGTTCCGGTCTAGTTGATGACGCCTATACAATGCGCATGTAACCTTGTGGTGCTGTACAGAAGTGTTGTCAACAAAGATGTAGATATAATATTTAACTTCTTTTCTTAATGTGTGTGAATGTTAGTACTTCGGAGTAATGAGCAAATATATTTTACCAGTTTCCGTTTTTGGAACAGTGGCCGGATGTGCTGTTTTATTGAAGTAAGTTACCCATAATACGGACTATATGATGTAAATGGTGGGGGTATTATATTTTTGGACTATTATTTGTCGCTCATTGGACCTTCACTACATTTTAGACAAGCAAAAGTACAAAGGTTAACCTACTGTGAAGGCTTTCGGGCAGAAATTTCGGCTTTTGGGGCACATCATCAGGTGATTTAGTACCAGGTGTTAGTGCTAAGTGCGCATCAGGGCTGTGTAGGGCCATTAAGACCTTAGCAATTTCAGTTAATTTTCCGTTAAAACAGCATACTTATGAATTTTTTTAATTGGTTAGCCAATACAGTTTGATATAATGCATATAGTGCTGGTCACAGATGTACTTGTACTCTTCTGTAACTGGAGCAATTCTTACAATAATACTGCATTTATTGGGGGTATAAAAAAACAAGGATGTTGTTACTTCTAGCATCCCCCACAGTCAGATGAATTGATCATTATGAAGATCTTGAATCAGGTGTGTTGGAGCAGGGACGCATCTGAAACCTGCAGTACAGTAGTCCTTTAGGACTACAGCTGAAGAGCCCTGACATAGAACTATTAAAATGCATTTATGTTCATTTAACCATAATTGTATGAAATTTGGTTAGGTCTGAATAGGGTGTCAAAGTACCACACTCATGAAGGTGATGAACCTTTTTCCTATAGTGCATTGTTTTGCTATTTTAGCCCTTGGACCAGCATTTCACTGCATACACGATTAATATGAACGGGTTATTATTAGAAATAGGTTGACAAAGACTCTAGAAGCTTTTGAGACTTCTTCCCACTTATTTAAAAATATTATTCAAAGCTTCAAATTATCTAGACAGACCATACTAGTGACATCTAGTGGTCAGCTGCCGTTACAGCAGCCACAAGCTTCCAAATGATTCACACAATTAAGTTTTAGGAGTTTTCTTGTCAGAAACAACTTAAACAATATAATAATTGTATATAATACCATTCATTCATTTTATGCAGCGATTTAACCCTTACAACGGTTGCAAGGACACTATTAGCAAAATCATATTTTATATTATAAAGCACCTACCTTTGTGGGTGACACAAGGTAAAAATATTCCCATAGATGGGATTATTTTATTTTTTTTGCATTCTCCATCATTGTAGATCTCTCACAATTGAAGGTCTCTCACAATGAATGAAACTAATAATTTAAATCAGTAATCTCATTTGTGGTGTCTCATTGAAATGTATGAAGCATCCAACGTCTTAAGTCACATGATCACAGAGATCTGAAACAAGCGTCAACACAGTGATTTTTACCACTCTCAATAGAATTAAACAGGCTTTGGAATCTCTGTCAAATGTCCCATCTCCAGTTATTATCATGTTTTTTGCAAATTGTTTTTAAAATAATTACAAGCTCATGTCTCTGTAATGTTGTTGTTGTTCATGGAAGGAGTGTCTCTTACCAGTCTGGGGATATGAAACTCCAAATACAGCAAACCAAAACAGGATGTTCATTTATTATCTGTAAGATGGAGCGTATCCCAGCATTTTAGCAGATGAGAGTACACCCTGGCAGTGATTAAGAGTTCTTAAATGATAATCAAAGAATAAAGACAAATCACAAATGTATCACAACACCAAGTGATGAGGAGTGATGAGTAAGATCATGCAAATGCGACCACGCCAAGCAGACTAGGGCAGCCCAGAGACCCGGGCCATCAGCAGCGACCCCGGAGCACGAACCCAAGCTACTCCACCCTGAAGACGACCCCAGCTCCACCCGGAGGTTGACAAAGGAGAACCCCAGCCAGAGCCCCCCGTGGTCTTGGGGGAAAGGCCCCAGTGGGGCAAAAAAGCGCCGCCGGGGACCGGCCATTTAGGGTGTAGTAGCTTGGGGTCAGCCCCCACCCCCAAGGAGAACCCCCCCCCCCAGACAACTGCCCGGCGTGGGCCAGCACCCACCCCAATGTTCCAGCCACACACCTCGGGAACACACCATCGACCCCCACCCTCCACCTACTCCAACCTCCATCCCATATTCATTGATCATTGAAAACGCTGCTGCTAGAGTTTTAACTAGGACTAAGAGATCTGAACACAACACACCAGTTTTAAAATCTTTACACTGGCTTCCAGTTAGTCACAGAATAGATTTTAAAACCCTTCTAATCGTTTTCAAATCCCAGAACGGTTTAGGCCCAGATAACATCTGTGATATTCAGTGTGATGTTCAGAGAATATAAACCTAGCAGACCTCTTGGATCCAAAGATTCTGGTCAACTAGTCCAGACTAAACTTGGAGAAGCAGCATTTAGCTGTTATGCTGCAAACAAGTAGAACAAACTTCCAGTGGAGATTAAACTTTCAACAAATGTAGACATTTTTAAATCCAGGTTAAAAAAAATTCTTTTCTCACGTGGCTATGAATGAATTCTGCACAGTAACTTTTTAACTTCTCTTTTTAATAATTTTAACATAATTTATCATTTTATTAGGGTCCAAGCCATACTATTGTTCCTGAAATGTTTATTATTATTCTAAGAACTTTGGGCGCACCTATGACCCCCTAAACACCCATGAAAAGTTGTGAAAATTTGCACACACATCAATCCTGGTTAAATTTCGATATTCTAAGGTCCGCATACAATTTAATTGAAAAATTACTCAACAGCGCCACCTAGTCACGAAAAAAATCGCAAAATGAATTGGGTCCCGAAAGTCTACTTCGACGTACGAAGACGAAAATCGGTACACATGTGTAACACCCCAAGACAAGCAGGAAAGTCAAACGAACAGCTGTTGTCATGACAACAGGGGTGCCCGCCATCTTGGCGTTTACGCCCATTTTTTTCCCTGTTTTTTCCACTTTTTACGCATCGTATTTCGACCAACTAGTCTGAGGGGATTCGTGCGATTGACTTAAAACTCGCTGGGAAGCTTCCTGACAAGTTGGGGACCAAACGATATTCAAATCTTTCTAATAGGAGAAAGCGTGTTACTGTGGCAACCAACGGAAAAAAGCCTTCTCGCCATGAAACACGGTTAGCTCATTTCTACATAGAAATACATGGGATCTGCACCAAAGTTGATAGCATCGATACTTGTTAGGTCCATAACACACTACTTTCACTAGCTAGTTGAATAAGCACGTTACACAGCATATTAGCTAGCATGTTAGCATGCTAGCAAAAAATGCTAACTAGGTAAATCAATATTTTAGATTCTCAGCTATATTTCCTTGCATGTAAGCATGTTAGCTAGCATGCTAACATTTTAGCATGTTAGCAAAAAATGCTAAGTAGGTAAATCAACATTTTAGATTCTCAGCCAGCCAATTTATCATATAACCAAGTGTGTAAGCATGTCAGCTAGCATGCTAACATGTTAGCAATAAATGCTAAGTAGGTAAATCAACATTTTAGATTTTCAGCTAGCCATTTTATCATATGCTAACATGTTAGCATGTCAGCTAGCATGCTAGAAAAAATGCTAACTGCATCCATCAACATGCCAGAATCCCAGCCAGTATAATAAGCACCTTACATAGCATGTTAGCTAGCATATTAGCATGCTAGTGTAAATCAATACACAGGTACACCATGCCTAGTTAAGCTAAATAGGTGTATGAGACGGGTGGAGGGGGCCACGGAGCTCAGACCCGATGGATGATGCTTGCGACTTTAATTGTGATTCTTGCAGTTTGTTTCTGCCTTTTACTATTTCTTAATATCCGCAATGCTTTTGTTTTATGTAAAGCACTTTGTCCTGTACATTAAAAGTGCTTTACATACACATATATACACAGGGAAGCGAACTTCCTTCTGGATGGTGAGCCTCTGGTAGCATTAGGCACCACCGCTCCTCGGGAGGTCTCCCAGGGCAAGACAGGCCAGGAGCAGCCGTCCCCCATGACCAGGTCATATATCGACTGCAGCCAATGAGCCGCCACCAACCCAAGAAGGCACCCACACCCCACATGCCTAGGGGGGAATGAGAGAAGTTGGAGGAGGACAGCGGGAGAGCCCAGACACACGCCCCCCTCCCCCCCCCCCCCCCACACACACACACAAGTGCACGTGATCATCCTAGCACACACACACATACACACACAGTATAAACATACACACAGCATATGAACCTCCCAATCTCACTCCCCAGCACCTCCCTCTTCCTCCCACCATGCCCTGTGGTCGACGTCCCCGGCGGATCAGAGGATGTCGCACCTTACAACCGGTCTCGATCGCCACCTCCCATCCACCCCCCACCCATCCTGCCCAGATGCGGCCGACTGGGCACCCTCCACGACCAGCAGCTCCCCATCAGCGCAGCCACCCCGAGTCCCGGCCCTCGGGGCAACCACCTCCCCCTGCCTGCCCCCGGTGGCGCCCCGGGGAACAGGGGTGTGAGAGGTCCCAATTGCCCTCACCCTCCCAGCTCATGACTGTTTGTGGTGTGTGTGTTGTTTGCAAGTGTGTGAGAAAGACAGCGAGGAAGAAGAGGGGTCTGGGGATGTAAGTCCAGAGGGAAGCGAACTTCCTTCTGGATGGTGAGCTGCTAGCAGCACTAGGCACCCCCATTCCCCGAGTTGCCCCTCAAGGCAAGACAGGCCAGGAGCAGCCGCCCCCCATTACCGGGCCACGCAACGACTGCAGCCAACAAGCCGCCACTGACCCCACAAGGCACCCACCCACCACACACCCAGGTGGGAAGTAGAGGAGCGGGAGGAGAATAGCGGGTAAGCCCAGATCTATGGCGCACCACCCCCAGGCCCACCTAGGCCTCCCCAATGGGTTCATGTGATTCCTCCCCACCTACTAACCTATGATCTTGCACACTCCCACTCATCCTGGCACATGCATACAAACACACACACACGCCCACACAGACACACACACACACACACATCATCCAAAGCATAAATACACACACACACACAACATACAAACGTCCCTGTCTCACACCCTTACACTTCCCCCTACCAATCCCCGAACCCCACTTAGCCCCCCTTCAACCCCTACAATCCTCCTGCCCCCAGGCCATATGCTGGTTCCCAGGGCGGCAACCAGACACCAGGGCATGCACCAACCCACACCATGGCGTCACATCCGGGCAGGCCCATATCCCTGGCACATACGGACCCCATCACCCCAAAGGGAGCGGGGGCCACCCCCAGGCACCGGAGCCCAGAACCCCCGGAACAGCCCGGCCACCCGGCCAAGGGCCAACAAACACCGACCGAGGCACCACCAGTGACCTCACTCACCGCTACAAGGCGACCCCAACTGCTGACCTCCACTGCCCTGACAGTGCCGGACCCAGAGACAGCTCTCCGCCCCCACTGCAGAGCAGCCTGGTCCCGCACCATGGGAAACCACCAAGAACCCTCAACCACTAGTCACTTCCCGCCATTTTCCAACCCCCAAAGCGACGAGGTCACAGTCCTGCACCTACACTAGGTGATGGAGCCACTCACAGGGGATCAGAGGGAATGAGTTGGTTCTGGTTCTTTGAGGAGGCAGACATTGCCTCACTACTAAGAGATTCCTAAACAGCTAATTACACATATTATTTTTGGTTTTCCAGTTACACAGGAATAGTTTTGTTTGCGATGCATAATGCCGTGTGTATCATGTGTGCAGTTAATTGATATATAAATGTCACTCAAGTTACCTAGTAAACACAGTGTGGGGTTTGGAGGAATATTACATTTAAACCACGTTGACATATCTTCACCAACCTGGAGCCAAAACCTGTGAACAGGTGTGCAGTACCACAAGGCATGGAAATAGTTGTCAATCGTTTTATTTTTAGTGTGAGCAGATGTTTAGATTGTGACAGACCCATCCTGAACATCCTTTGTCCTGTATAATGAATTCTATGTAGAATTTTGAATTGTATTAGTTGCATGTTTGAATTCTAAGTAATTTTAAAGGTGTTTAAACATATTTGTGACCATTCATCTTGATTAAAGTTACTGGATAAGTCAGCCTCTCATTTTAAAGTTGGAAGAGAGATTGAGTCTTCTAGTTTAGATAATAGTTTATATGTTTTTGCTAATAGCTTTGGGCATGGAGGTTCAAGAATTCTGCCACCCTGATAGGTAGCTGCAAGTTTAATTGATTAATGGTGTTTTTTTTTTTTGTTTGTTTTTTTTTTTTTTGCATATAATAGATTTAAGCTGGCAATATTCTAAACATTTTGTGCTGCTGATTCCATATTGTGACGTGAGAATCTTAAATGACAAAAAGTTTCCATTTTCTATTATATGTACTAACTGTTTAGTCCTTTTTTTTCCATTAAGTGAAATTAATCAGCTTTTTGTATTGCAGGATGTTCCAGATGGGTGTAAGCTTACATGGAACAAGTGAAGACTTGGTTATTTTTAGAAATTTCCCACCAAGCCATTAACGAGGAGCTGATATTAATACTTTTATAACACTTATGTGATTTGATGGCTGAGCTGATGAATGGCAGGTCAGAGATAACTAGATCTTCACACAATGCTTGCTCTACATCTAACCATGGTTCATCTAGGTTTATACTATTTGGAGATATATTGCAGCTTGTTTGCTAAGAAATAGTGATTATAGTTGGGCAGCTCCAATCCACCTCTGTCTTTACTCTGTAAAGTTTTTAGATTGACACGTGATGGCTTGTTTTTCCATAGAAATTTAGATATTCACTCTTTAGTAGTGTCATGTTGTGTCCAGCTGGCCTGTAGTTCCAAGAGGACAAGACAGAAAAAATAGAAATGAAAGAAATATTTCTTTGATGTTTTACACTGGATTGAGAGAAATCCCTAATAACCAGTTGCCATGCCCAAAAAAATACTACACACTAAACATTGTTTTAATTCCCTTAGAAACTATGTGACTGGAGGACAGTGTCCCAGTAAGGCTAAAATTAATGGAAAGACCGTTGTGATAACCGGTGCCAACACAGGCATTGGAAAGGAGACGGCTCAAGAACTGGCCAAGAGAGGTGAGAAGTGTGAAATGGTCCAATAATCTGAATTTGAAGAACGTATTTTGTTCGTACTTATACAGTCTTTTTCCCATTCAAACATCTTCAGGAGGTCGAATCATTATGGGATGCCGTGACATGCAGAAGTGCGAGGCAGCAGCAAAGGAAATAAGAGGGAACACCCTGAATCCTCACGTTTATGCACATCACCTTGACCTGGCCTCCATAAAGTCCATCCGAGAGTTTGCAGAGAAAATTAAACAAGGTGACTGATGCAGAGTACTGTTCCTTCTTTTTCCATATAGAAAATAAAGCATATTTAGTAACAGTTTCTCAAATGTCATTTTTACTGTAGAAGAGAAGCGTGTGGATGTACTGATAAACAATGCAGGAGTCATGAGATGTCCAGCGTGGAAGACAGAGGATGGCTTTGATATGCAGTTTGGAGTTAATCACTTAGGTATTTACTTATTAAAACAAGCAACGTTTTGGTTGTAGTCAAGTACTAAAAAGAGAGATGTTTCTGTGTTTATAACCACTTTGCATTTCATTGAAGTTTCTCTTAACTCATCATTAACTGAATCCAAGTTTCTGACTTCCTCCAGGCCACTTCTTGTTGACGAATCTCCTGTTAGAGAAGTTAAAAGAGTCCGCCCCCAGCCGAGTGATCAACCTTACCTCACTCGCCCACATTATTGGAAAGATTGACTTTGAGAACTTGAACTGGGAGAAAAAGAAGTTTGATACCAAGCAGGCGTACTGTCAGAGCAAGCTTGCCAATGTTCTGTTCACCAGAGAACTCGCCAAGAGATTACAAGGCGAGTCTACTGTGGGCATGTGTGGGAGGGATAGGGCCGATGTTCTTGTTTGTGACTGGTCATTGGAATATATTTTTAAACAACAGCTTATATATGTGTGCATGTGTATAACAGGCACAGGAGTCACAGTGAATGCTGTACACCCAGGAGTTGTTGCCACGGAGCTTGGCAGGCACACCGGTCTGCACCAATCACAGTTTTCTAACTCTGTGCTCAGTAAGTATCTCTGCTTTGTTACTGGACAAAGAATTTAGAGAAATCGCTAAATGCTTATCTAATAGATATGGAACAGTTAAGTCAAGCTGTGTAGACTTGGATATCAGACCTCAGGCTATTTTCTTTTCTTAACTTGTCTATTTCCAAGCAAAAATGTTAATTTTAAAGGGATTGTTCCTGTTCTGTTGTAATTTTTTCTTTTTGCTTTTGACAAACAACATCACAACCGTGGGGGTTAATTTTTGCTCCTAGACCTGTTGGTAGCAAAGGAACTTTCTTACAAATTTAATTGCACAGTAGAGTGTATATTCATATTGACACCAAAATGTATTTTATTAAACATGCAAAAAGATTATGAACAATCAAATTTTTTTCTATTTGGTTGTTGTAACACGTCATTATTTATCTTAAATGTAAAGAAAGTGATAGGTTTTTCCAGCCAAATGTGTATATCAGTCAAATTTACAATAATTTGATAATTCTAGATAAGCAGCGGGTATATAGTGGGTTGACATGCAAAGGTATAAAGTGCCTCAGAGTTGTCCTACACGCAGTATATGAGTTACTTGGTCACTGCAAGAACTTGGATCATCAATTTATAGTAAAAATCACTGAAATCATTGCAAAGGCATTCCTCCATGGTTAAAATAATTCCAGCCAACTCAAAGAAATGAGTCTGGAAATAATTTTTTAAAAAATTATAAAAAGAAAACAAGGTATGCCTTTGAAAATAATTTAAATGTGTTATTTAACTGAACATAAAACACATAGAACATGGAAAAAGTAAAAATTGAGAAATATTATCAGTAAGATTATCTTGAAAGGTTGAGACGGCAGCATATCTACCAGTTTTTATATTTTGAAAATGCTGTGTCATAAATAAAAGGCACACTGGGGTGATGGGTTCATGTACATCCTGCACTGTGGGAAGAAAAATTTTGATGTTTGTCTCTACAGGTCCTTTTTTCTCCCTGTTGGTAAAGAGCCCACAGCTCGGGGCCCAGCCCAGCATCTATCTGGCTGTGTCTGAGGAAATGGAGGGAGTGACGGGGCAGTACTATGATGTTATGACTGAAAAGGAACCAGCACCCCAGGCTCTAGATGATGAGACAGCTCGTAGGTTGTGGGAGGTCAGCAGCAGGCTGGTGGGTCTGGAGAAAGAAGGACAGCCCAATAAGTCAAACTCACCAGCAGAAGACCAAACCAAAGCTGAACCAAAGGATCGGGTCCAGACACTCTTGCAGAAAGCAGAACAAGAAGTCCGCACTGTTGGCCCATAGGTGTGTTTTGTCTTCTGGAGCTACAGGAGATAATGGACCTTTATGACTCTAACTGTGGCTGGCTCATAGGAACAATTAACGGTGTCAGATTATGATTGTGGTTATCTATAAAATTACAGTCTCCAGTCACTGTGTCTTTATGGTCATGCATCAGGATCTTCTCTTCTGCTAAATAAATAATTCAACTTTGAATTAATGAGTTTGACTTTCTCATTAATAATAAATTATTGAGAAAGTTAAATCTGTTGACAAAAACACAATTCTCTTTTGATTGCTGCGTACACTCAGGGAACCAATATTACTAATTCATTGTGCTTCACCTCTGGCTCTTCTCTGCTTTTCATGTTGCTCAACAGGCTAGTGAAAGATCACATGGATATAATACCATGAATAACTAGAGTCCAGAATAGTGAATAAAAAAATGTTCCTTAAACCTTTCATTCCTAAACTGAAATTATGTGTTAGCAGATACTGTCACAGAGGAAAGTTAGTAAATCCAGTCTCATTCATGTTGAGTACATCCATCCATTTTCCTCCACTTATCTGGGGTCGTCGCTGGGGCAGCTGCCTTAGCAGGGAAGCCCAAATTTCCTTTCACCTTGGCCACTCTTTGCAGCTCATCTCGGGGATTCCCAAGGCATTCCTAAGCCAGTCAAGAGACGTAGTCCCTCCACCATGTCCTGGGTCTTCCCCCGGGTCTCTTCCCAGTGGGAAGTGCCTGGAACACCTCACCATGGAGGCATCTAGAAGGCAACCTGACCAGATGCCCGAGCCACCTCATCTGGCTCCTCTTGATGCGGAGGAGCATCTACTCTGAGCCCCTCCCAAATGACAGAGCTTCTCTCTCTATCTCTAAGGGAGAGACCAGCCACCCTGTGGAGAAAGTTAAGTACAGTGGATTTTGAATAAATGTGTTGTTTTTTTCCCTTTTGGATTTTTTTAAGCACGAAATAACACAAAAACACACATTCAAAGACAAAAAAAAAAGTCATGCATACGTTTCTACCCTCTGCTCAAATTCAGTACCTCACTGAATCCACCTTTGTGCAAAGCATTGAGATTTCTGCCTGTTCCTCAAAGCAAAAGTGCTCCAGCAGCTTCAAACTGAGTGGGTTATACTGATGTACAGCCCTCTCATGCCACAGATTCTCTTCCTGATTGAAGTCTGAGCTCTGACAAGGAGCTTAAATGTTATTCCCTTGAATCACTGAAGTCTTGCTTTTGTGGTATGTCGAATGTCATTGTCATTCTGAAGGTGACATCTCTGTAACAGTCTCAATTCTGAAAGACTGAAAAAGATGTCCTCAAGAATGTGCCAGTATTTAGCACCATCCATCATTCACCCACTTCTAAACCATCCCCCATGTCTTGACAATGAAACCTAACATAATGCTGTCAACACTCTTCTTTCCTGTGGCCAGGGTGATAGATTATAAGAGATGTTGGGTTTGAGCCACAGACACCCTTTTCCTTGGTGACCAAAAAGTTCTATTTTAACCTTGTTTGACCAAAGTATCTTCTTCCACATAATTATAGTCTCTCAGATGCTGTTTTGTACACTACAAATGTTCTTTCTCAGTTAATTTAATTTTTTTAAGGATTTTTTAAGCCTTTGTGGCATGTAAAATCCTGATCTCTATGTAGTTTATGAGACTCCTTCAGGGCTACATTTGGCCTCTTTATAACGTCCTCCTTGCCTTGTCTGTGAGTATTTGTGGTCCTACCCTACAATCCGACCCTGATCTCTACTTCACCAGAACTTTGTCCATGACCTATTTAAAATAAATTTGTGATTTTCACTGGGCTGCCTAGCGATGTTGCACACTCGGGGACCTTTCACCTCAGGTGTGTAAAGATACTGAGATTATGCAACACAGATTTCTCAGGTGTACTTAGTTGAAGCAATTATGTAACTTCTGAGAGTAACTGGAAGCATGATTATGCAGTCTTTGGGCTTTACATTTAGAGCAATGTTTTGTGTCTTTTTCTAATATCGAGAATGAAATGTTGTATTCTGCCATCTGTCTGCTAAAGATTGAAATACACTTCTTTTTGTTACAAAGATTGTAGAGATGTTGTTGATTCCTTTAGGGTGTGTTTTTGTTTTAGTTGTTTTTTGTTTTGTTTCTTTATCATAAAAGTTACTGACTTCTGGGTCTTACTTGACTGGTCACATGACATCCATATTGTGGGACTGTTGCATTTAAACAGCCATTAGATTCAGATGGTCTACTTTGTGGGTGGCTGTGGCTTAGGAGGAAGAGCAGTTGTCTTTCAACCGGAAGGTTGAAGGATCGATTACAGGCTTTCCCT
>JBAMHW010000024.1:15604803-15633372 GCA_037177495.1 Rhadinocentrus ornatus | reverse complement strand
GAATGTGACAAGTAGTGTAAAGCGCTTTGAGCGGTCAAGCTGACTGGAAAAGCGCTATATAAGTACAAGTCCATTTCTACTGACAACTGTTCTGCCACAGAGTTAGACTGCCACCTTTTAACCTTAAAGACAATAATACAGTGGTTATGGATTTACATATATTAAAATCAAAAGAAACACTTTTTCTAAGAAGAGTTATTTAAAAAAAAAGTAAACGAAAAAAGTTTTTTGGTTCTGAAAAGTCCAGAGCACTCCAATAAAATCATCTGAGTTTGAGGACACAAGCCACTCTCTTTTAAGTGCACTTCTATTTTGGATGCCTCTCAAAAGACACATCAAATTTCAAAAGCACTCATTACATCCTGATCCTCTCAGACATACAGCCCTGTGGAAAGTATAATTTGAGGGATCCATTGCATGGAACCTTTTTAAACAGTAACTCCCAAAGCATAAATCAATATGGGGCAGTTTACACTAATGCAGACTGATCAGCATCAGCTCTAAAACTGTAGCCCGGAATCGTTTCAATCAGTGTTGGTTTACAGGTAAAGACCCTCACTGGTGCCTTTGTAGGAGCTGATAGTAATTGTAACTGAGCAACACTAATACTGGGTTTTTTTCTTTTGTTGTCAAAATTGTTACCATCTGTTGAGCAAGAAGCAGTCTGATATAGTAATTTTCAGACATGAGTTTTGTTGGTCCTGACTAATTTCTAAAATTTCAACCTGTTATATTTGCATACTTTTTCTGTTATATGGTCCTGCAGTGGGTAGAAGAAAACTAAACTGGGAGCGCTTTAAACTGATATGATTCTCTTATTAATCTGTTTCAGTTCATCAAAACCTTAGATGCTTTAACTCCAACTGCAAGTATATCCATTTCAAAGTATTAAAAGTACTGTTCAGACTCATTCATTGTGTGTTTTCTGGAAAATGTCTTAATGTAAACAGCTCACATAAAAATGCTGTAGATTTAAATCAGCTGCTAAACTTTGTAAATGTACCAGCCAAATTAAATTTTGATGGTCTTCAAAAAGCATATGTGTCATTTAGCTTCAAAGTAATTACTTCATGTCATTGATATGAAAACTAATGTTTTCACTGATGTGGAGGAGCAGCAGCTAAATTCAGATTTAGAATTTTTATTCACTCGTTTTTTTTTTATGAACACCATCAGTGAATAACAATTTGTATTTTAACTCATAATCTTTCGAAGATAAATTCATTAACACACATGGTTGGAGTGCTCATTAAATTGTTCTAATCGGATTCATTGCAGAAATGATATGCAGGTAATAATGATTTCAGCAGGTATTATCTCACATTTGGCCCTTTTAGCTCTTGCTGTGTATTAGTTTCGGACCCTGAACAGAGATGCAAATGTGACACTGAAATGGGGTATAATTCGCTATATTTTAAAAGCTTTAAAGAAATAAATAAACCCGAAGAGAATATGCGGAACGGTTTCAATTGCGGATAGAGCCATTTGTGATCTTGAACGTAACCCTGGAGGACTTCAATGCCCACAATGCATCAGTGAGGGACGAAGGAAAAAAAATCATGTCCAAGGTTCGAATCGTTTTTACCAACTAAAATCAAACTTCTACTGTGCAAGGGTGAGTTGTAAATGTAGCGCTTTGTGTTCAAGTTGTTTCAACACAGAGGTTGATTCTTCCGTTGCTACACAGCTAGCTTGCTTTCTTCAACAGGTAATGCGACTCAAGCCACAGGACAACTAAACTACTGAACAAGGAAACCTTGACGATTTAAGCGCTGTTTTACTGGCTAACTGCATGTTGTAGACAGTGGTTGACTAACAAAGTTGTTAACCTTCAAAGCACGTGCATCTGAATGAAAATCCAGTTAAGTGAGTTTAACTAGTGCAGTTGTTTTTGCTGGAAGTTGCCATGAAATAAAAAAGTTGCATTTGCCTGAACTGACATACTGGCCTTCACTCTGTTTAGTAGAATACTGCAAATACACGTTAAAGCTGTACATTGAATTATATTAAAGCCAGTGTACCTGCATTTACTTTCCAGAAATAATCAGCATGGCAGGGCCAAATAGAGAAGCTGAACTGCTTCCTGAAGATATTGGAACAGATGACTGCTTGACTACGTACACACACATCTACAGTCCTGATTTACTAAAGTCAGCATGAAAATATATGTTTTTTATATTTGTTTCTCATGACCATATTTGATCAGTTTACTTCACTGCTTTACACACTAGAAGAGGTGTTCATTTTTTCCTCAGAGATGAAGTTGCTTTTATCACAGGAGGTGGATCTGGAATTGGACTACGTATAGCTGAGATCTTCATGAGGTAAGAAAGAATGCCTACATGTTTGTTTATAATATGCAAAGATCTTGCAGAAATGTAAAGATTTAGCCAGATTTTATCATATGTTAGAAATGTGCATTGTATAGCACATAAATAAATTTGAAACATGTACTTTAAAAAATTCTGTTGACAATAAGATTTCCATTATGGTGCTTGTTAAACTGTTCTTGACATTACATTCCCTTCCTCCTGTCCCTTGCTGTCTGTCACACCTGCTTCACTCCCTCTGTTTCTCTGTCATCCTCATCAGTTGAAGGATTACAAGTCCATTTTGTCATCAACACATTACACCATGTAATCACTCTGATTGATAGTTTGTTTCTCCACAATGTTATAGTTTGCTCTTTTCTCAGGCATGGCTGTGACACAGTGATTGCCAGCAGGAATTTGGACAAGCTAAAAGAGGTTTTTTCCCCCCTATTGTTTTAGCTATACAACACCCATTAAGTGATAACTAAATGGCAATATTTGTCTCTTTATATTGTAAACACTTCTCTCTAGGCAGCAAAAAAGCTGTCTGCTGCTTCAGGACGGCGCTGCCTTCCTTTGTGTATTGATGTGAGACAACCTGAGAGCATCAATGGTGCTGTGGATGAGACGCTGAAAGAGTTTGGCCGCATAGACATCCTTGTCAACAGTATGTGCTGTCATGTGCACACACCTTTTAAGTTGCCAGATCTCTAATGTTTTTTATGAAAGCTGTTTTGTCTTTCAGTGTCTCACCATTACATAATTCAATATATTGATATAATGCAATGCATGCAGATCCAAAAGTCCACATGCGTATGCCTGTCTGACCGAATAAGTTCAAATGCACTATGAACAAAGTTCAAGGGTGAAAGGATAAATCATTGACCTCTCTCAAAATCTTTATTAGTTATCTTCACACCCTCATTACTTTTACAAGCAAGATAATTAGCTTTTAAATATGTTTTTGTCCCTGTTAGAATAACTTATTTCCATTTTGTGCAGATGCTGCTGGAAACTTCCTGTGCCCTGCTTCTGCACTCTCCTTCAATGCTTTTAAAACTGTCATTGAGATTGACACCATGGGTACATTCAACACCAGCAAAGTGGTTTATGACAAATGGTTCAAGGTACACAACTTCTTCTGCCTGCATGACTCAATTTTCTCAGTTCGAAGTTAGGGATTGGTAGAAAATAGTTGATAATTCTGTATTTTAGAGGTCTTGGTTTAACGTTGACTGTTGCTCTGATGTGCTAAATACTGTAATAATTGACCAGTCATCAAAAGAAAAAAAAACAACGTTTCATGGAGCATAGCTAATAGTATGTATTGCATGTATTAAACATTGCATGTTGCGGCATTTCAGAAAATACATTTTACGAAAACTATCAAGGCGTTTAGCCTTATGAAAAATGTATTTTTCTGTAAAATATGGTTTCTTTATTTTTGTTTAACTGTTTTTTCTTTCTTTGCTGTGTAATGCACCTCTGGCCACTGAGAGATTATCAATAACTTTCTGCAGTTTACACTGTTTACCATCAGAGAGCGCTAAAAATAATAGTATTCCTCATTGCTGTGACACACACACGTGACTATTATCTCAGTCCATAGATAACGACTCTCTTATTGCTTTTTGTTTGTAGGATCATGGTGGAAACATAGTCAACATCTCTGCAACGCTTCCATACAGAGGACAGGCCCTCCAGGTGCATGCTGGCTCTGCAAAGGCAGCAAATGGTAAAAGCATTTTCAGCATTTTGTATAAAGATATCTAAATGAGAATCTAATGACTCCATGTGGCATGACTTGTCCCCAGATGCTATGACCAAGCATCTGGCTGTCGAGTGGGGGCCCAATGGGGTGAGAGTTAATGCTGTGGCTCCAGGGCCAATCTCTGGAACAGAGGGCTACCGCAGACTGGGTAAAAAGTAAACACTTGTACATTTGATCTTACAGCATAGTCTTTGGGGCCCCGGTTAAAAACTGAACATTTATGGCACAAGTGTGGGTAAAATATAAGTAATTATATCTTGGCTTTTCTTTTTTCTTTTTTTTTTAACTCACAGGCGGTACTAAAGCAGAAGCTGTTGGTACCTTTCAGTCTATTCCTTTGCAGCGAGCTGGCAACAAGACAGAAATGGCCCACTGCACTCTCTTCCTGGCCAGCCGAGCATCATCTTATGTGACTGGGGCCATCCTGGTGGCAGATGGGGGAGCATGGCTGACCTCGCCCAATGATGTCTCCACGCTGTTGGGTATAGCCTCTAAATCTGCTAAGCTCTGAACAAGAGCTCTCCTGTCCTCCTCCTGACTCAGGTGTGTAGGAGGAGGTACAGCTTGAGAGCTGTGTGGAGATAAATTATGTCTGGGAATTAGGGCTGGACAATATTTCAATATCAGTATGTATTGCAATATACTTTTATTCAATAACGGTAATATGAGTTTTGAACACGTTCCCGATATTTCGATATAAATACAGTATATGATTACAGCATTTCACTGACAGGCGTTGAGACCAGTTAGTGATTCAAGCCGAACAAAAAGAGCTGCAACACATTGGCTACGTAAGTCATGATGTACACCACAGAGCCCAACCAATGAGCCCGACCAAGCCCAGCAGGAGTTGGCTGTGTGCTATTCGCAAGGTAGAAGACTAGGCTAAGCTCCAACGCTTCAAGTTTCACCTATAAAACGAGTGCTCATGACCGTAATGCAAACATGACTGAACAAGCTTCCACAAGCGAAGAGAATACAGACGAAATAGTTGGTAAAAGAGGAAAGACTAACTGGTACGAAAGTGGTTTGGCAGCTTAGCGACTTTCTCCTGTTCGTTTTCCCTCCCCTCTAGCGTTTTTTTTTTTTTTAAAAATGGCTCAGTGGGTAGAGTGGTTGTCCTGTAACCCAAGGGTTGTCAGTTCAATCCAGACCCGGAGAGCTTGTGTCGAGGTGCCTCTGAGCAAGACACCGAACCCCTAATTGCTCATGATGGTTCGTGGTTAAGCGCCTTGCATGACAGCTTCCTCCATCAGTGTGTGAATGTGTGAATTTGACGTACATGTACAGCGTTTTGGATAACAGCGCTATATAAGTACAGACCATTTAAGTTAAAGCTAATAATATTGAAAAAGTTAAGTTTTATTTGATCTTTGATGGTGATTTCAAATTTCTTTGTTTGAAGGGCAATAAAAACTTGCTTAATTAAAAATAAAAGGTGAACATTAATTCATTGTACAGTTTTTATTTCTAAAATGTTATACTGGAGGAGTTTCAAAGACTTGACAAAATAATTTTTAGTTTTACAGAGCATCTGTTGCGGGCATTTTTGGCAGTTTTTCTAAGGCTTTTCTATTGTTTCTATTGATATCGGAATTTTATCGTATCGACCGAAATTAAAAAATATATCATGATACAAGTTATGGCCATATCATCCAGCCCTACTTGGAATGTGATTAAACTGATGTACCATTTCTGTTCTTTACATCATACAAATTAATTAGAACACTGTTATTTAGTATAAACTCAAATACATTTCTGTGTTTTTTCAGGTAATTGGTCACCAAGAAACAAATGAACAGGAGAAATTTAGCTGCCATCTGGAGTACTGATGAGCTACATGTACAATAATTATAGTCACTAATCTCATCCTATGCTAAGTGGCTGGTATCATAAAACGCTAACATTCTAGACTTAATGTATAGTATGACTCTGTAATATTAGTAATTAATCAAATGTACCAATGATTAAAAAATGTTTTATCTGTTTCAGTGGGCAGCATTATAAAGCATTTTAAATATTGTCATGTTTATTTCGTAACATTATGTTTTCACTTGTCATTTCTTAATAAACTTTTATCAGTTGTAACTCTGGCAGCCTTCAGCATGTCCCCATTTCTGTCCACCTGTTGGATGGTAGCTGCATCAATGAGCAAACAATTTTTAAGACACTGCAAAATGTGAATAAAAAAACAACAACAATGTTTTACAAATGTATTTTATAAGTAGGACAAAGTCAACATAACAAATTTTGAAATGTTTTTGTGGTGTTTTAAAGAAATGCATGGTCTTTTATAACATTTATAAATAAAAAGTACTAGGTTGTTGACAGAAAAAAAGACTAGTGTTTTGTAATACTTGTGGAAAATCTGGGTGGGTGGGTGTCTGAAGAAAGATTACTTGTTCTAAAAAGGACACAAACCAAAGATTGTTGACAACCTGTGGATTTTTTATTGATAAACAACACTAAGGTGCAGTACTGCTGAAAGCCAGAAGGTGTCGCCAACATACTATTACATCCCGTGAGCATGTTTTCTTAGATCCGTCTTAGTTTATTTGATTTTATCTCCTGGTGAGTTATCACAGTTATAGAAACAAACACAAACTGCTAGCGGTATCATGAGCATCAACACTTCTGAAGTGTTACTGAGGAGGCCACTCTAATCCTTTGGTAAAGCTTCACTGGTTAACCTCAAACCATGAGTACTGTGACCCATGCTTGAATCGCCGCTGGGCATCCTTTACTGAAACATGGCCAGTCTCTGTAAAAAGCCAGAATTTGAGAATTACAATGAGTTTTGTGAACGAAGACAAATAAAACTCCCATTTGACCATGCCAGTGATACTGCGGGGTATTTTGTACGCTTGCGTGAAACGTCAATGGTATGTGAATGCGGCTGGAGGAGGAGGATAGGACACTGCTGATGCTGATGCGAGAGCTTTCGTCGTCAGCGATCAACATCGGTGGACTGACTCCCCTTTGATGGAGCTTCTCGGCCTTTTTTTCACATCGTAATCGTTTCTTTATGGTTTTGGACGAGGGGTGCTAAGACAAATCATTGTGTGAAACGAAGACAACAGTGGAATTTGAAGAGAAAAAAGACGATTTCGACTCGTCGGTCGTCTGGCCTGCCTTGACTGACACAGGTGGATTGACGCTGGAAAGCGGCAACGAAATGAAGATATAATGTTGAACTATGACTGACACAGCAATTTTTGTGATTGGCCTACCCCCTTAAAACGCAAAACTTATAATTAATTTTATTTTATTAAGAAGGGGAACAACTGGACTGTTAATCCTGTTAGCTAGCTAGTGGGCTAATTTCGCCTGCTAGTCAGTTAGCAGCTGTCCCGACCAATGGCACGAGAGAAGCGAGATGCTCGAAGGAGGAGTTAACGTTAGTTGCTAGCATAAATTCATTGGAAGTAAAGACGCTCGGCGTTGCATGGGGTTACTCGCTTTGTAATGAGATTGTAAACATCAACAGCTGGAGGTTGTTTCAAGTTCGAGCATAGCTGCCCATCGTTTCCTCGCTGTACTGTCGGCTCATTAGTAAATTAGCTTATGATGGATAAGATTAGATAATCCGCTAAGAAAGCTAATGTTTAGAACCACCAGTAGCTGTCTTAACGCGTTAATTCTTATCGTTATTGTTATAAATTGACTCGAGACGGAGCGTTAAATGTTTACTGTGTCATAAGTCACCGTTTTAGCATCAAGCGGACCAGAATTAAGTATTTTGATGTTGACTTTACCGAACCTGAAAAAAACGACAAAAACCAGGAGTGAACTTGCCATGACAGGAACACAAATAGTGAGTTTTAACCAGCATACATCTACATGATTTTCAATCAGGCTCGTGTGTCATTGCATCATTTCTATTGATGTACGTTATGGTGATTTTCCTAGTTATTGACGTTTCGCTTCCTCTTTACTGATGTCTTCGAAACCTATTTTGTCAAAGTAACTGGTAATGTAATACCTTTTATAGTTATTTTTAACGTTTTACCATTATTTGGTTATTAGAAGTAACCAATCCTTGTACGAAGCTATCACGCTTAATCAAAGAATTAACTCGAGCTATATATTGCCATATGAAGTCATGGCATTAAAGGGGAAGAATTGGACTTTGATGACTGCGGTCAGATAAAACATTCCTGGAATTTTGGGATTTGAAAAAGGGAATAGTCAATATAAATGGAACCGACAGTTCTGTCTGGCCCTTTGGGGCACACACAGTGGGAGTCAGAACAGCCATTTCCTCTGGGATTTCAAACACTGGATTCAGACAATGGAGGTTTGCTCTTTCAAAACAAGACTGGTCAGACAGGTTTTGATTTCAGGAAAACTGATCAGGATAAAACCCTCCAACAAAGTGAGGAAGAAAACCGTTTTTTGGATCAGCCGGTAAAGTTTGACAATCTCATAAATGCATCTGCTTTTTCTTTGGGGGATTTGCAATTTGAGGACTCCACAGTTTCCCAAGCTTCTCTCCACAACGCTAAAATACAAGAAATGTCTTGCATGGAAAAAATCGAAGGACTTGATGAAATCAGTGACTGCACCTTGTCGTGGCTCTTTTCTCCCAACTTTGCTGATGTGATTGGGAAAACGTCTGCCTTTAAGGAGCTGACTCTTTCACAGGATTCCCCTTGTGAGGGCTCAAATGTCCTGAGTAGGGAGGCTGAGCTAATCGACCTCAGTGTGCCATCCTCTTCAACAAGGAATTCTGAAACCAATGCAGGCAATCCATTTTTATTTGTAGATCTTCTCTCAGACGAGCACCCTTGTCTCACCCAGGAACTCTCAGGTGAGTCAAAACCACAGGGTGTCACTGAGGAGCTGGTAGACCTGTTTCAAGAGGAGCAGACACATCTCCCTCCCTTACAGAGAAGAGAGACTTTGTCACCTGAAACAGGAGACAAAGGTTTATTCCCTGATCAAGTGACCGGTCTGCCCATAACCAGTAGCACTACCTTGCAAGGAGTACCTGAGAACTCCCAACTGTGTAACCACATCAGCAAACCACAGGAATGCTCGGAAGGATCTGTGCCTTTGTTAGACTTAGAAGTTCCAGATTTTGACAGCGGTTTGAGATTATGCCCTTCTAGTCCTGCCTCTGTTTCCTGCACAGATGCTCCATTAGACGTGTCAGCAGAGGAGTTGGAAGTGGCACATGCAGAAGCTACTTTAATTCCTGCACAGAAAGAAAGTGAGAATGACTCACTTGCTCTGGGGTTGGCAGACAAACTCTCCTCTCTGACACCGGTTGAAAATGCCTGCCTCGGGGGTGATCTCACCAGTGAGAGTAACTCTGTGGATATTTCTAAGGATTTGATGGAAGAAAATATTTGTTCCGAAGCCAAAAGTCAAGGAAATGAGGCAATGGTTTTGGATCCGTGTTTGACTGCTGAAGACATCCACAGTGATGAATCTTGGGACCTCAAACCACAGGAGGGTGTGCATAATAAAAGTGTTTCCAGTATGAAAGTCAAGCAGAGGGAAGAAGAGCGGCTAAAGGACACTATCCAGCTTGAGGATTCAGACAATCACAAAGTGGCTTCTTTTGATTTTTCACATCAGGATGTAAACATTTCTTCTTCTGAAGCTGGATGGGTTAGTGATCCGAATGTGGAGACTGATACCCTCTCTAAGATGGTGGTAGATGACTCTCTGCCGATGGTGTCAGCTGTGAATACGAGGGAGGAAGATGTCTCCCCACTCAAAGCTGTATTCGATGCTTTAGACCAAGATGGAGATGGCTTCGTCCGTATTGAGGAGTTTATGGAGTTTGCGGCTGCTTATGGGGCCGATCAGGTGAGATGCCTTTTTCTTGCACTCTGCTTTTTAGGGCCTCTCCTATGAAATGCATGTTGAGTGAAATTCCATGTAAAGTGATACACAGCTCCATTCATTATTGATTTTCTGCATGGCGCAAGAGAGCCTAGAGCAAAAGTCTGTTTAATACAATCAGTTGAAATCCATCCACTGATTTAAGTTTGTAGTCAGTCTTTCAGGTTGTAAATGATCCAAATCTATTTGGACTCATTATTGAATAGAGTTAAAATGAGTAAAGCACCAAGATGCAATCGTTTTGGACATTAAAGTTTGTGTGAATGGCTGAATGTTTTATCTGAAGATTAACAATGCTGGTCTACTGGGTCGCAAGTTTAAATGTCTTTATTTTCATTAGGTTTTTACAACAAATAAAGCAGTAATATAAACCATGCTTGGGTGTTGGTTTGCTTCCCAGGAGCTCCCAATAATCAGTGTAAAACATTAATGTCAGCAGTGCAGCAAATAGAATTACTCTTGGATTAGGATGTTATCTATCTTTTGGAGGGCATTCAGGAGCTATAGATAAACCAGATAAATTTCTGAAGCATATTGTTTGTCATAAATTCTGTCAGGCGGGAAACTCCTCCATATGTCAAATGGGGAAGGCTCATCTCTTAATTTGCATATCCTGTGGTTTGGGATAATCTCCTGTGGTATGACTGGGGCTTGTCACTCCACCCCTGACCCTCACCCTTTTGTTTCTGCAGCAGACCACCTTCCTACAGAAAACAAGAGGCAGTTGTTTAAAGTTTGAATCCTGTCAAGTGTAAATCTTCAGGGCATGGTAGAACACATTTAGATGTTAGTATAGTCTTCAGCAGAAACGTTTTACAGAAATCACACAAATTATACTTTAAACTATTTTAGTTTTATTTGCGATTGTGCTCGTGCTTACAAGAATTAAACTGAGGTTCATCGAGATTATCACTTGTTTTCAAATAGCTGTAAAAGGGTAGATGATACAGTAACATAAGCTAATTGGCACATAAGCTTAAGTGAACAGATATGAAAATGATCTTTATAGACTACAGGATTTTGGTTTAAAAACAACCAGATTAAAAGTTGTGCCTTCTTCATTTAACTTTTGCTAGCTTCTTGGGAGCTTAGCTTTTTTTCTTTCTCTCCAACATATTTGTGTTAACCAGATTTAGTCAAATTGTTGATTTTACAATATATTAACCAGCTTAAAACAGTTTCACTCTTCACTTTTTGAACAGAGCATTCGGTTGGTGCTCCACTCAGAGAATGTAATGCTCACTCACTAATGCTTTTTAATCCCTCCCCTCTCAGTTCAAAGCACCTTTGTTGCCCCTGATTTGTCCCATGTCTAGCCATAGGTATCTGTGCCTCCCCAGGCAGAGAATTGGGAAGGATTAAGAGTAAAATGTATTGTCCTGAGTCAGAGGGACTTCATGGCTTATTATCTGTCCACAAACTGCTACAAACCTTGTTTTGAGGGACAGAGGAGCAAAGCTTTAGTCATGTTTGACTAATGTATATCAGTTAGTCCTGTTGAGTTGCTAGGCTGGGTTTTCTTTTATTTCTAAGGTGTGGTCTGTTTTACTGTTGTTCTACACCATTTAGCTTATAAAAATAATGGCCTCCTTCACATCAGTTCCACTACTCTCATCTGAAACTGCATTAGAAATGTTTAATTTGTCACGCTAACAAAATTGTGCAGATTTCTTGTCTTCTCTGCGTGCTGGCTATCTGATATCTGGTTTCCAAGAGTTGTAGGAGCTAATATGCTTTTAAATGAAACTTCTCAGATTTCTGCTATTGTAAAACTGAGAAAAAATGCATCCTTCCCCCCAAATACAGTAAGTAAGCAGACAGCAGACTCCACACAATTTGCGGAATGCTTTATAATAAATGTAATCTTTCAGTGGATTTGGCAGCCAATATGTAGACCCAAGGATCTGTAAAAAACAAGAAAAAAAAAGTCAGATGTGGTTTAACAAGGTTAACACACAGACACTTTTTGAGGTTGTCTCTGCTGAACTATTAAATGGTTCTCTTTTCAGATAATTTCAGAAAACATCTGAAGGTACTTTTCTTATTTGAATATGTTTCTCTCTGATACATGCTTGTATAACATCCATCATGAGATAAACGTGGTTTGAATAACCTCCACACCCGACCAAATCTGATTTGCTAAATTATACTTTGGGTAATGGAAGGAGCACAAGTATTTTAGCAAGCAGTTGAGTATAATTACTAATACTCGAGAGTTGTGCATAAAACCACTTACAGGTGGGGTTAAGGGTCAGTGATTTTAAGAATGACTGTTAAAAAAACATTTGGTTTACCCATAAACTACAGCAAAATAACAATTTTGTTTGTCCGTTATTGTCCTGCAACATCATTGAGTAAGAATTTTGTTCTAGTTTTTATGCATCTCACTTAAATGGAGCCCTAGGAGAAGGATTTGCATTTCTGCTATCCTTTACTTCTTTGCAAATTTCCAAGCAACATGTCAAACAGCAGGAAAGTATTCATAAGGCATTTGCATGAATGCCAGCTTGGTGCTTGTATGTTAAGCATGCAAATGCTTCCTGTGGAATTATTTCAGGGTTTGATAGGAACCATTAACAGATACTGTATTGTGTATGTTGTTTGAACATAATGATTGTAATGAATAGTGGAGCAGGAGTTAAAAACACAGTTTATACGTCAACTTGTAGCTTTTTTTGTTTGGAAGATTCATGCTTGCTGATGATCAGTGGAACATCGGATTTAACTCATCTAATTATCTTTCCAACCTGGCTCGCACACATTTCTGAGTGAGATGCATATTTCAGGAGAACAGTTGAGGTTTGATTTGCAGCCTCTGTTGTTGATGTGAAGTTATACCATCCTATTTAGTGTTGCTTTAGAGAACTAGGTTGTCTTTAAATTTTAGACTGTTTTTTTTAGTCCCTTTGAAGAATTTCCAACCTCAAAAGGGAAATGTGCTGCAGAAATCCATCAAATCAGTAAATTCAGTTATTGAAAAAATCTTCTTAACCTCCAGTTACTCTGGTTTGACCTTGATTTAGCACAAAAGCTATACTGAACTGCATTGTGATGGTGTCCCCCTTATGAGTCGACACTACTGACCCTACTTTGGCCAGCAGCCTCCCTCCCCTCACCCTGTGCTTTTATGTAGCGCCCCTCTAATCCACAATGGAATGTCCCATGGCCTAAAACACCTCCTCTCATGAGTTCACTTTTGTGTAAAACATTCTGCTTTTAGATTGTTTTCTGTTTCAGGATCACTTTTTCCTTTCATAATCAATTTTGCCAACCCATCGAGCTTATGATTACGGTTATCAGTTTTGTTTAGGAACTGTTGTGAAATCCCCTTTTAAGACAGACTCTCACTACAGGGTATTCTTCTCCATGGGGTTATGCTCAACAGAGGCCTGTGTGGAGGCGGTCAGGCGTGCCCCGGCACTGATTAGACACAAATGGAGGAAACAGAAAAACCACAGTGCCTTTGCTGCTCTGCTAAGCAGTGGAACTGACAGTTGCATTTGTGTTTTAGTTTTTACCTCAGTCTTACTCATGTCTTTTTTCTTGTGATTGGAAAGTTTTATCACATGCGTTATTGTTAAATACAATATTGAATATGTAATGTTTAAATTGCATATTTAAAATGACAGAAAAAGGTACAGTTAAAGTTAATATACAGTTAAAGTTAAACACAAAAAGGCAAAACAAAACAAAGGCAGTCATCAGATTTAATAAAGTTTAGTTATTAGTCCATGTCAAGGATGATGCAACAATATTAGATTAAGTATCTTCTTAATAAGAATGACTGACCTTTTAGTTACTGTATTAACGCAGGACAATTTTCTATTTTAATCAGCTACAGAGGTTTTTCTAGTAGCAACGCTTGGAATCACAATCACCTTTTCGTTTTTTAGGTTAAACCTAGGAATAGCCAACACACTCAGCTGGCAAGACCCCAGGGGCCTAGCACTGCTGTGGAGTTTCTACACAGATGTAGGCCATGGGTATATTTCACAGTATTGTAGCTTAAAACTGCTCCATTTGGCAGCTTGTTCAGGGATGAATTATAGGGGTAAACTATCCCAGTCTATGACAGTTACAAACTTCAGTGGATACCAGTTTCTTCATTATTGTAACAGACACGCAAAGATGTAACCAAGAACCCAATAGTTAATTCCCCAGTCACACCTCAGTTTTCTCACCTCACCCAGCAGAGGTGTTTCTGAACAGCTGCCTGGAGCAAAGTAATTTCCCATAAAGTGTGATGCTCCATTATGAGCTGGAACACCCACCACTGACCTCAGCTACATATTTCTTTGAACAGGTTCAACCCCGCAAATCTACTTTATAGAGAAGGTAGCAGAGCAAAGAGAATTTTTTGGGTCTTGACCTGGCGTTCTAAATCTAACGTGGTGTTAGATGTGAGATCAGTCACTCCCTCTTTTCTGACTACAGTACAGCTGGGTTTAATTTATCAAAGCCAGATCATAAGCCATGGGGGTTGTTGGAGTCACTTTATTAGGATTTTCAGCATTTCAGCCTCTTGAGTAAGAGCTCAGCGTTGTTAAGCAGATCAGCTTGTTTTTGTGTAACTGATATAAGAGAGAAGCCACACACATTAAGAGTCTGTGTAAAATGGCCATGTTGACATAGTAAGTCAACTTTCTTGAGGAATAAGTGAACCAAAACCTCACATGTAATGCTCTCAGACACTGTCTTGGCAACAATTGATTAGTCAATGATACACACCTGATTATATGCTGTAATTATGGTTTGGTGGCATTTTTAGAAAGACGTTTGACTTTGTTTATTGTGTGACAAAACTTTTATATACACAGATAATTTCACAGATGCAGGCTCATCTCAAATTCATAGGTCAGGTATCTTGATTATTTATTTTTTACATAAATTTTAAAAAGTAGAGCTCAACAAAGTGGTTGCCAAGAAACTGATTGTGGGAGGTGACAGCATGTAGGTGCACTTATACAACCCATTTAATTCTTAAGTGGAGCTTCTTTACACAACAAAGCCACAATGTTAGTTATGAATTAGGTGACACAAAACTTTATATATTTACTGTTGTTTTTTTGGGGGGTTACTTGGCTAACCTTTTGTTTTGTACTACTTGTTAGCTTTGCAAAGTGTCCGTGTGGCAGAATACCTGGTCTGCAGCTGTTGGATTTGGACTCATTTTTGTTTTTTCTTACTATAATGCAGTTAGTTTAACAACTATACACTTTGTACACTGTAAAGCCCTTTTATAAACTTGCTATTGCACTAAATCCAATAAAGCAAATCACTTGACATGTGCAAAAGCTGATTTTCTCCTGGAGGTCAGAAATGGGTTTTTTATTGGTGATTTTCTGCTTTGTAATCAGGATACATGTTTTTTCTGCATTTTTATTGCAGTGTGATTAAAGTAATCTGAAGTGTGAGTTTAAAATATCTCAATTTACTCAGTTCAGATGAGATGCTAGGTGATTTTTTTTTATGTGGTGTGCTTTTCCACTGAGATCAAAATGCAAATATTTTTGGAAAGTAGTGTAAATTCCTCCCCTTTGTGGCTAACTTCCACTTACATCACATATGTCATCTCAAAACTGCTTGGTAGAAAAAACAGTAGCGTCACGTGAAAGAGGTTTCCTTCTTCCATTTCCGTGGCAAATTTGGTTTAGTTAAGATTGTGTTTATTTCTTCCAGGTGAAAGATCTGACAAAGTTCTTGGATCCCAGTGGCCTTGGAGTCATCAGTTTTGAAGACTTCCACCGTGGAATTTCTGCAATTAGCAATGGAGGTGAGATCAGTGCTTTGTTCTCCTTGCAAGGGCTTTTTCTGATAATCCCATGTTTGTTCCCTTTGGTAGTCAGTTGGTTTCAGACTAAAACATTTAAACAATCAAGATACAGTAAGCTCTTACAAGAAATGTGTTAATATTTTGTATGATGATCTGAAGAAATGCAATTCATGATTAAGCTGAGTCTGATGATTATTATGTCAGACACCACTTCCTAATGGTAACAGGCTATGCTAAATTTATTTGGGCATGTACATGGACAGCCTTAGTCTCCTAACATCTGGCCCCATCTCTCCACATTACCCATGGTGCCAAATTTTGTTGTCACTGCAACATGTTCACAATTATTTCTCAGCCAAGATGAAAGAGTTGAATATCAAAGATAGAAGACTGACCCAAATGTGTTTTTTCAGGACTCAAATTCTGGCCTGCCTTCCCATTCATTTTATAGAAACTGTTTCACACATTTCCTGAGTACTTTGAATTTAAGCCATATCTTGTGGTTGCAAGTGGACATGATGGATTTAAAAAGCTCAGTGTCAGTTTAAAACTGAAGTGACGAGATGTTTGACACAGTGTTCAGAGCACAATGTTGCCACTGCAACAGTGCGATTGCTGCCTCAGTCTATCCAGCTTATTGATTTCTAGTATCCCTGCCCAAGGCTTTCTGGGTTACACAGCTCTGGTTACTTGGGTCATTAATAAGTAATGCAGTGGAAAGCATGAGATGCACAGACACATGGGCTGACTGGCGAAGTTTCAGAGCAGGAGTGGCAGAGTGTCCTGTTCACTTTAATTATTTACTGTCCTTATTCCTGCCCTGTCTGTTTCTGCCTTATTATACTTTTCCTAGTCAACCATTGTTATTGTAAAATCACAGTGACAAGCATGCATACATTTACTGGTATATGTTTGCAAATTTATCCAGATGAAAGGAGCTTTTGTAGATACTAAGACTTCTATGTTCAACTTTTAGTAGCTTTTCTTTTATCTTGGTTTGGTTGAGCCAGTTCACATCTCATGTAACCAGGATTTAATTGCTTTTTGTTTTTACTTCAGACACAAACCATTGTCCCATGTTCCCCTTTGCTTGCTGTCCTTTCCCTCTGCTTCTCCTCAGTAATTTGTTTTCAGTAAGTCACGTTATGAACGAATAAAATATTTCTGATGGTTTTTTCCCGTTATTGTGCAAAGATTAGATCTTTACTGTAACTTTAAAATTTGCTCACACACTGCTGACAGGATTTCAGTACACTTTTAAGCGTAACAGCTGATCAATACATCCATCTACCCCCATTTTAACCACATTTGATTTGAATAGAGGCCCAAGGCCTCGTTTCAATAACAGTCTTATTGCACTCCCCCTTCTTTTCTATTTTATTTCTGCCCCTCTTGTCACTGAAAAATGTACCTTTTAATAAGAACATGCCTGCAGGTTGTGGAAATGCCTGACACCCTGCAGAGACTTCGGCATGTCTGGAGTAACAAAACATAAAGAAAATATGTGTACTCGGACAGTTGGACAGCATGCCAAGAGGCTGCATCATCTCTGGGCCTCAAAAAGCAAAGGGTTGCATAAGACCCGGGGGCATTAAAGATGAGAAGGGAAAATAATACTTAGTCAGTCAGACATGTACATTTGGGATTATCTTGATAATGTCACATTTATTTATTTGTTAAACAGTTGTTTGTTTGTTTGTTTGTTTTTTTTTTGTTTTTTTTTTACCACAAACACAGTTTCATGGTTTAAAGCATTTAAAATCTCAATGATAACTAATCATCAGACCCTAGTTTCAGTTATATAACAAATAATGCGACTGTGACATTAGATTATCTCTAGACACCTAGTGGACACTAAAGTTTTTCATGGGGTGAAAAGACTGACAAAGACTGTTGTGTGAAATCTTCTGTGTGAGGTCTGCAGACAGTTAAAAGAAAAGCAATCTGCAATATAAATAAAATGTACAAAATTACCCACTTATTAATGTATTGTGTTTGCCATATAAAGATTCACAAAGGTTCCTGAAATTTTGATGTTCTTGTTTAGAGTGCACTTGCATGCCTTATATATAAATAACATTAATGCGTTTATCAGCTGTCTTGACAATGATGTTTGTGCTTAACACCAGTCTCATATTTGCTTAACTTTTTCTGCTGTTAGACTTTGTTCATTTTGCACACATTAAGCCTACATTCTTACTCATATCTCCAGGCCCAGAGCCCCATCTCTACAATGTAAACTACAATCCAGGGGATGGAGCTGTTGGCTGTCCAGAGGAGTACGATGAGGTGAGGAGCCAAACAAGAGGCTTAGCCTCTGTCTAGTTGTGTATGTGATCCACTTGTTGTGATTTCAGTTCCTATTTATGCACACAGCAGCCCAGTGTGAAGGCCACTGGCTGAACTCCCTGTGCACTCTCACTCTTCCCACTGTAATTCACCCAGTGGCTTGCAGAGTTATCATTACCACCATGTGAAAGCTCCCCAGACTGAACACACTGGTTTGGCTGACACGAAATAGCTTCTGGCTATGTGAGGCTTTTGCGTATTCTTTGACAAATATCGAATTGGCTGGAAGCTTTGAAAGTTTCTGAATGTGTGTAGACTTGTGTTTTTGCAGTTGTGGTTGGCATATCTGGAATTCTTGTCTTCTCGTGTGCACGAAACTTGTATATTTAACCACCAGTACTGCTGGCCTCCGCAGGATCGAAAGGTCTCTGCCATTGTGGGCCCTTTTAGTGTTGCTGGGCAGTGACTTTTGTGGCTTCACGTTAAATGTCAGCGCCCCCTTTTGCTATGGCTTAGAAGTGCAGACCCATGTACAGAAAATTCAGTAGTAATCATGTGCTCAATCCACTTAACTCCCTTTTATTATTTAAGAGTTTGCATGAGTTTATAATGCAATAAATAAATTAGCCATTCTGCTAAGATACTTTTCCAGAAAATACATAAATGACATTTTCTGCCATTTCAGGTTTCTTAAAACTAAAATAAAAATCTCATAAAATCAACTACAAAGCAGTATCTAATGTATAGTAGAATCTGGTAAGATCTTGTTATATATTGTTTGATAGATTTCTATGAAAAATGAATGCCTATGGGGTTGACAGTTTAAGACATTGAGTTGCATTACTTGCTTTCATCCATATGTTCCCAATCCCTGGCTAAATTACAAGCATGCATATCATTTAGCCTTGAATTTGTTGCTTTTAAATATCACACTGCTCAAAAACTTTTTGTATGTGTTATAGTGCTTGCATAAATGTTGTTAGATGTAGTGTAATTGTCCTTGCATGATTGGTTTCATGTGATCGATAAACTGTTTTTGTGAGTGTCCTTTTTTAGTTGCACATTTTAATGTAGTTGTTGCAGTTATTTTTGTACATACAATCAAATTGGAACTAACGAATGAAAATCAAGCTATAAAAGCAGTAAGATGCTAATAAGATGGGCATTGAGAATTCTATGTGACTTTTATCAGACCATGTGATGCAACCAGTTACTTACAGTGTATCTTGTGCATCAAATATTTTTGCTGCTGTGGCTGCTGTTTACTGGAAGAGTTTTGGGGAAGTTTGTGAATGTTTGAAGTAGATGCCACACCTGTGACCATTGCCTTGTTTTTCCCTCGAGTTTCTGGCAGCAAAAGGGTTCCTCTCTCTCAATGGCTGTGCTGTTCTGTCCCTGTTTGCTTTCAAAACAGGCAAGGTGAGGCTGTTGAGCATAGCCCAGGCAAAAGAGAACTGCCCCTTCCAGCACATTTTTTCTGTTGGTAACTTTCTAATTTATATCCAAAGTTTAACTGCTAGCTATTTTTTTTTATCTATCCTTCTTCTAAAACATTGTTGCACACTTGCACTACCTCTGACGTTACTGCTTGTTAGTGTGCTTAGTTATTTGTTGGTACTCATTCAGACACTTAGGACGGGTTTATGTGATGTATAGTCCTCATTCACTGTGCAGCCGTAGGCATGTAGAACATGGCTTAATGATTTATACTGTTATTCAGCTGATCGTGTGACGTTTTCACTGAGGGTTGAGAGCTTGATTGAGCGTTACAGCTCTAACCTGTTACTCTTTGGACTTTGTTTCTGTCTCCTCCCCTCTGACCACCCTGTGGAGCAAAATGAAGTGTAACAGCATTTTCAATATTTTCCAACTTACTCCCTCTCTTGTTGTCTGACGGGAAGGTGAGGAAGCTTTAGCAGGAGTTATTAGTGGAGCTCTCGTGGCAGGCCAGCTCTCTGGGCAAAAAGAATGGTTTTGGAAATGGTGAATATTCATCTGGGCCCTGCTTCCTCTGACACTTCATGTAGACTGGTATGTTATGCTTTCCAACATGACTCACTTGTGCTGCCTTCACTGACTCACAGCTCTGATACCTGATTGTGTCTCTAGTTGCTAATAGCTTCAGATGTTACTTTTTGGCATGAGTCTGTGTTTAGCATTTGGTGTTTGTTTGGAAAGGTGTCAGCTAGCTCAATCTGTTTCAACCTTTTGCCAAGAGGTGTTGGGGTTTTTCATGAAACAGCCATCAGAAGCAGCTAACTGTCAGAAGACTTTGTTAGCTGATTTATATATTTAATAAATGCAAAAATGTGTCCATTTTGGATTTATAAAGACCTGTAAAACACTAAACTATGAAAACTTTGTACTGCTAAACTGGAGCAGTATGTGCATTTAAAATATCCCTTTATTGGGCTATCTTACATAGGCCAGAAAAAGAGATGCAGTGTATATGCAAACGTATTTGCCTATATCAAGTACTCCTTATAAGTTTTCCTTGCTACTGCCTTTCAATTATTCTGACTTTACTGATGGAAGGACGTATCGTGTTAATGATTTTATTTATTTTGTGTGACTGTAGCAAAATGAGGTAACGGACAGTGCATACCTGGGCTCTGAGAGCACGTACAGCGAGTGTGAAACCTTCACTGATGAGGACACAGGGGCTCTTGTACCTCCTGAGATGCATGAGGATGTGGAGACGGACAGTGGCATTGAGGCCACCCTGCATGACCCTGAAGACAGTGGAAACAGGTCTGTATAGATTTTACTTCCACCCTATGCATAATATTGATTTTGGAGTACAGACTTCTATTTCCTGGATATACAATTTATGCAGTAGAAGTGACCAAATATTTGACTGGTATTGTATGTGTGACAGTATAAAGCTGAACGATTTTTGTTGCATCATTCATTGTAATCCTCGTGTTCTTGTTGAGAACCAGATCAGCATCATGCTTTGAAAGCACTTCTGCCCACATAATTTGCCAAAAATATGTTTGTAATGTGACTTCCCTGCACTGACCTTTCACACAGATCACGTGGTTTACAAGCCTACATGTCCAGCACTGGATCACTGGGGTTCTATTTGGGTCACCAGGCAGATTAAATGAAGGCAGTAGACTGCCACCACTATATTGACTTAATGCCTTTAATTCCCCTGTGTCCACAAGTGTGTGTGTAGAATGTCAGCTGGACATATTGTGGCTTGGACTGTCTTTGCTTTTCTTTGATTTCTTTCTTAATGGTCAGATATTCTGCTACCAATGTAATCTTACAGGGATTTTGGGGTTAAACTTGACAGCTTGGACATTCACTGATGTAGTTTATTGTAAGGCTGAACCAGACAGTTCACTCTTGATAGCTGCATGACCATTTTTTTACCCATGTTTATTAAATACAAATGGATTTATTTATTTTTTTTGTCTTTACAGAAATAGAGGTTTAATCTTTTTTTTTTTTTTTTTTTTAGCCCTCAGACCATAGCAGAAGCTGTTAATTTTGACAGTGAATGATGTTAAGTGCTATATTTTCCAGATTCATTGTCATTTTGGTTTTCATCTATGTTACTATAATTATTTTTTTACTGTTTGTGGGATTTTTTTCTTTTTGTTTTGTTGTTGTTTTTTTAACATTTAATGTAGGTAGGTTAATAAGTTGTTTTTTTTTTTTATGCACTGAAATGTGCGGAGTCATCACAGTCTCCTATGCATTGTCCACCAAAAAGCCCAAACTGTAAAATTTAACCCCTCTTTTTGTCTGTTATTGCGCTACAAATGTCTGAAATAATGGGTGTCTCGTGCTGACACAAAACTGCCAATCCCTAGGTCGAATAAAGGCAGAACTCAATCATTTACCATTTAATAGTTTCTTTTTGTGGCGCCGTTAAGTGCTTCTCTGACACAAACACAGAAGTTGATCGATTTGGGTTGCTCTCCGTAGAAGTGACTGGTTTTTGACAGGCAGCTACTGCAGACTAGATTTATAAGTCTACACAAGTGTTCTTGTTGAATTAGTGTTTAGGGCAAACACCAGAGAGGAAGTGCAGTGCTGGCTGTATCTGCTGACTGTGTGACCCGTCTGTCCAGCTTGATGACGGATTAGAATGGTCTGCTTGACATAGATGTGTTTGGACTTCCCCATTCCATGTGTAAGCCTTGAATTCCAGGAAGTGTTGATTTAGCCCTTTTTCCCCTTCTCTCTCCTTCTTGTTTTCCCTTTTTTTTTTTTTTTTTGTCTTATTTTTTGCAAAGGCTAATCAGGTTCTCCTCCGCTTATTCATACCATCACTCTGCTCAGCCCGCTGCTGACTGGAACTAAACTCTCAAGCTGTATGACTCTGTGACCTTGATATGCTGTCACTTCAGCAGTCTGTTTACCAAACATTATAAAGTCAGCTTAGCAGAAAGTGCTCCCTTATATTAGTGGCTCCATCAGTTACAGCTTTGAACTGAGAATTGTTTCATGTTTTTTCCCAAAACATTGGAACAGTTTGCTGCTTATAGGGAAGACTACCTGGTAAATTAAACTAAATATGCAATTTGCAAAGTAAACTTGGGCTTCCAGGCCTTGTTAGCTGTGCTAGCCTAAGCTAGAAGTTGCATGCAAAGTGATATTAGGAATAGGAGTATGTGCACTGAGCTGGGGGATTAAGTATCTAACAGGATTATTCTTCCCTCCCTCTTCTGTCCTAGCCTTGTGTCCCCACACACATTTGGCCCTTGGATAGTCAGCGGGACTGTCTGTTGGTTGCTGCTTAGCCTCAAATCTGATTAAGCCACTCAGAGTCAACCCTTTACCAGTTCAAATCTTTAGGGGGTGCATTATCTGACAAAGTGTAGCAGGGGAGATTGGCAGACCAGGGACGTGGCCATTTCCGAACCCTTTTGTTTTCTCCAAACTGGAGAGTTGTGGTTTTGTTTTAAATTGTAAACTGTGAAACTTCAGGATTCCACTCTGGTTGTCAGGAGTTTTAACTCCAGTTGCCCCAAGGCTTTCACGCCAGGGCAGCGGAGGGCGTTTAAAGATGCGTTCTCGCTCTTCACCGTCCCTAAGTGTTAGGGACCTCAATATGGGGCCAAGTTGTAAGAGACTGAGTAAAGGGTAAGTGACAACAAACTGGTGATGTTAAATTTAGTCCAGCTTAATGTTCTTTTTCTTCTTAATGTTTTCCTCCAAGAGGCACTGAAGAGTGTTAAGTGTCATTTATGGACTGATATTTATTTATCAGGGGCCTGGATTGTTTTACTCATGTAGACAATTAAAATGAGCTTTGTCATCATGCTAACAAAGCAAAGCTTTCCTGCTGATTTAGACATCCTCATCCTGTGTGCTCAGTGTGTCTAATGTGGACAACAGGAAAGTCTACATTTCCAGTTTTCCTGTTTAAGATCAAAGTGTATATTTGGTGAAATACTTGTAACTCCAATGTGTTGCAAAGACTTCCACATTCATCATTGTTTTTCAGGTTTGTAAAATAAATACCCAAATCTTTTTTAAAGCTTGACCCACATTGTAGCCCACGAAGGCTCCTCTCACGTGTTAAATGTTGCTACAGTGATTTTGTATCACTAGTAAGGAACAAGACATGTTACAGCCAAAGCAGCCTTTGGGATTAATGTGAATTAACAGATTATGTTTGAAGACGAGCGATTGAACTTGTCCAGATTACTGCTCTTCACGGAGTAAAGATTAATTGTACTTGTTTGGGATTTACAACATCTAGTCACATCCAAGCTTCTGGTTTTACTGTAGTTATGGTGTCCTATATTTATTATGTGCCTGTTTAAAAATAGATACCTACTTGGATATAACCTGGCCTCATGTTTTGAGTTGAACCTTTAACAATGTTGTTTTGTGTATACACAAGTAAGCACACTCAGTAACACAATCACGCACGTTCCTCAGGTTTTCCCTGAACTCAGAGCTCCACAACCACTCCCTGGTGAGCGTAATTGGTGGAGAGGAGGAACACTTTGAGGACTTTGGGGAAAGTAATACCTCGGAGCTGCTACTGGAGAACAGCGTGGAAAGCTCCATGGTAGATGGTGACTCACCTCTCACACGGCCCCCTGAGCAGGTCAATGGCTCATCAGTTCTCTCTCCCAGGTATGAACTTGTATTCCATACACAATATTGGACTGGGGGTCCAGTTGTAATAAATTATAAGTGTACAATAAAAATATTTTTTACATTTTGTACCTTCTATTTTCAGGAATACATATTTACTTTAAAAGTTGAGAAAACTTTAAGATTTTTTTAACTGGCAAGAATATTGATATTTCACCACACTATGAAACCACAACTTTCTTTTTTTCCCATCAGCCCTTCCTGATAAGAGGTGTGACACTGTCACATTGTTAGCCATCTCTTCAGCCCAGTAAAATTCATTAGCATTCTTTGGAGAAAATATTTCTCTTTCAACAAATATACTGATGTATGCCATTGATAACATCTATCTGGAGACATCCCTCTCATTCCTGTCTGCCTTCTTTTCTGGCCGAGGACAAGATAAGATGGAAAGAACTTTATATTCATGCCATCAGGCTTACTATTGCCTGTCTGGTGACTGTTTCAAAGACAGTGCAAAAATCCTGAAAATGCAGATTTATGGCTTAATCCAGTTCTTTTTTTTTTTCTTTTAACTTGTGATTAAAAGAAGCATCTGTTGCTAAATGCCTAAGGAGAGACAAATGGATTCAGACTTTGATTTCAGACATCTTGAAGGCTTTACCCCTCAGTTGTTGTAGCACAATATAAGCTGACTTTATGTCAGATATCCATTGAAAACAAATATACAGCAAACCACAAATGTATTCACACTCCCAAATTTTATGCATTTTGAATGTTGAGATTTTCTTCTAGCCTTTTTTTCTGCTTATTTTCCTCCCTCATCTGTTTTTTTCTCCCCCCTCAGGGACTCTAAGCCGGATAATGTCTAATTCCCGCTTTGGTGATATTTCCTTGATTTGCCTTGCCAGGAAGCTCTTAACGGCTAACTGCTTAGTTGCTGCTTGTCGGTGACAATGTGAAAATAAGCTATTGTTAATCTATTGGTGCTATTTGCAAAGTTTCTGTTATCACTTCTAAAGATTTGAAGTACAGCCTCATTTGTAATTACGTTTTCTTTATTGAAGTAATTGTTATCATCAGGCAGGTCTTGTGTAACTAAAAGTACTTTATTGATTAATTCCTGGAAAGCAATTTGATTGATCCTCATGTTGAAGTTGTGCCATTCAAGGATGTATTCTAGATGTAAATTGATAGATGTGGATAATATTACATATACATTCTCCATCAAGAGGTGGAAGAAGTTAAAGGAAATTAATTAGTGATGCACATATTGTATTTGTTTATTATTAGTATTACAAGCTGGATGTGAAACATTATTCCCCATGCAACTTAATCAGAACTCTGCCTGCTGGTTAGGCTGAAAAAATACTCTCAAAAACTGCATCCCACAAACTTCACCCACTCGGTGTGAATGCGTCACCATGTTTTGAGCCAATCATGCTCACTGTTGGCGCATGTAGCAGTGCTGCCCACACACACGCCCACATTTATCTATCTACATTACAGCACTGAGTGCACGTACATACACTGCTTGGTTACTTGCGTTCTGCACAAACAAACATCACTGCAGACATTATTTTGCTCAGTGTTCTTTCTCACCATTGGAAGAACATGGCTCAGTATGACGATGCATATGGCCATCAAGTGCCTCTCGGTCTGTCCTGTAACAGTTTCTGCCTACATAAACAGAAATATGTGCCATGTTGTTACATAACTCAGACCTGAGTCTCACTGAATGAACAATCAGCTCCAAGGAGTGATGTGAAGAAATCTTACAGCTCCCAACAATGAAATAAACAACCAGATGTTTAGATTTTGTTGGTTTGATCATTTTAGCTTAATAGTGACTTTGTGTTGAAGGTTACATGAGCTGACTGCAAAGATGCCAATAGACAAGCGTGAAAAAAACAAACAAAAAAGATTTTCTGAGAAGCATCTTGTTTCTAAACACGATCCTGAATACAAATCCCAGCCACTCTGCAGTCTGCTTTACATCTTTCTAACACTTTTAATCTTTTAAACTCTGGATTTCACTGATGCCTCCTGCAATCCCAGAGGTGCCCTGTCCCACCTGAATGCATCCCCCTTTCCCTTTCTCGTTGTCACTCACCACTACCTCCTCCTCCCCCCTGTTTCCTCTTTCCAGTGCACCTGCTTCTCTCCCTGACTGCTTTCAAAGCTTCCTCAGGGAAGAGGCGCTGGACTTTTTCTGTAGCCAGTGTCACAAACAAATAAGTCGTCTCGAGGACCTCTCCACTCGCCTCAATTTCCTAGAGATGACTAGGTAACACATCACCCACAACCTCCTCTGATAATAAGCTGTGTGAATGTGCTTGCAGTTCTGATTAGATACAGCATCATGCATGTACTCATAATGTGTGCTTTCTGTGTTGGACTAGCGGCAACATGGTGTTTGTTTTGATGGAATGTACTTGCTCACACGTGTGAAACTGTGTGGGTCTGTCTTAAGCCCATCTAATCTCAGTGTTCCCACTCTTTCCTCATCTTCACCCTCTTGTTTTTTTAGTTGCAGTGTCAGTGCATTGGGATGGGGGGGGCTCACTTTCACTGGCTACACTGCGTTTTTTAGACGCTGGTAGCCAGATTATTCCGTTTTGTCATGTGTTCAAACTGATTATTTTGTAACAGTGCTTGACTTCACAGGTGAGTACTGTTGTATATTGTTGCAAGAACTTTTTTTTTTTCATAGTTTGATATAAACTTCCAAGCAATTAGCCATTATTGAGGCAGACTTGCTGATCCAGGATTAAAGACCATTAGTCATATTACAGAAACTTGAAACCTCTGGTAATCAGATCAATTTGACATCTGTTCCTATGAATTTGAATCAGAGCACAGATTTCCACTTTATAATTCTTGACACTAATTTTAAAGATTGGTAATTTTTTTCATTAAGTTTCTGTAATAGTCCAACAGGTCAATCAAAGCAAAACTGATCCAACATCAGTTCTTACTATCAACATATGCCTGTGTGTCTATTAGGTTGCTGTGTGTTTGAATACATTTTAGCTTTGGTTTCTATAAAGATCCGTGGCTTTATTAGCAAAACCCACCAGCATGACTTTTTTTTTTGGGTGTTTCCCACTATTTGAAAGAGAGATTTGGAGGGGGGGGGGTAAAAGGAATACCAGGAGATGGTGTCTATTTCCTCTATCTTTTTCTCTTCCTGACCATTTTTCCTGTTGTTCTGTCTCTCCTCATCCAGTGCCGGCAAGAGGCTGTCCAGCAAGAAAGTGGCAAGGTAAGCAAATTGTTTCAGATTCCCATAGAAAGGCGACATGATTCTTGTACTATTGCAAGAAAAAGTTGTTTAATATCTGTAACTTAACAGCTTGAACACACAGCAGGGATTAACTTTTTTGTTTAATTTTTCTTTCCTAATTTTTTCCCTCATATTCAGGCACCTCCTCCAAAACAGCTCAATGACACTGGACACCATGAGTGACTTAACGCGGGACATCCTGGAACTTGCCGACAACGACATTACAGACAAGGTGATAGAAACGCCTTCAGCCACATCTGGTTAAATAGATTAACAACTGTAATTAGTCCATTTTCTAACTGTGAAACATTTATTTTTTTTAATATATTTATTTATATTTTTCAGGTGCTGCTCCTGGAGCGTCGAGTGGCAGAGCTGGAGAAGGAGTCCGAAGCATCAGGGGAGCAGCATGCACGGCTGCGACAGGAGAACCTTCAGCTGGTGCATCGGGCTAATGCCCTGGAAGAGCAGCTGAAGGAGCAGGAGCTCCACACTGATGAGCAACTACAGCAAGAGACTCGACGTCACAAGGAAGCCCTAAGCAAGCTGGAGAGGGAGAAGGGGCTGGAGCTGGAAAACTTGCAGGCCAGGTGAGGAGACCAGAAATTCCATTTATTAATAAATCTGCCAATAACTGTCATGTTAGTCAGGACAGACATGGTTGTACACTGCCACCATCTGGCACTAATATTCAATTGAAGGATTCCTATTTTTTGTGATGTACCTATGCCTGTTGTGATAAGCAATAAGTCAGTTAATTGCACGGTAAGAAAAAATGAGGGCGATAAGTTTGCTAGCCGCCATGATTTTCATTAGTTTTTTTTTTTTTCCCAATCTTACTTTACCATAGACTGTGTATGACAACAGGTCTCACTATGGAGTGTCTCGACTGAACGCTCTCGTTTCTTGTGAAGTGATCTCTCTAGTGTCATACTTGGCAGCAGCATGTTGCAGCACGAGACCGTGGTGAAGCACCTGTGCGAGCCGCCTTGCCGCATTTGTTTTACAGGGCTGCCAACTCTCACGCATCAGCCGTGAGACTAACGCATTTAAGTGGCTTCTCACACTCTCGCGCTAAACCTCTGATTCTCACGCTGAATCATGTAAATAAGTCGAATGGAGAAAAATAGATGCGAGCACTTTCTCATTTATTGTATCGCTGCTCCCCACATGTAGCAGAACACACACATGTAGCCTACAACGTCAGTACAAAGCCCCC
>JBAMHW010000024.1:15586262-15604703 GCA_037177495.1 Rhadinocentrus ornatus | reverse complement strand
TCAGTACAAAGCCCCCACTTCCTGGTCTACCGTAATAACCCCCTTAATGCGCAGGCACATTACACAAATAGAGTCAGCCTATATCCTACTGTATATGACAAAATACACATCAAGAGCGATGCCGGCTAATCGAGAGGTTCGGGAGGATTCCCAGTGGGCCGCATTACTTTTGGGCCAGTGTCCCGGCATATGTGGAAAAGCACAGTGTCGCGATGCAGCAGCGCGGTTCACTCACTGCTTCTAGATCAGTCTGACACGCAGTGATGAGGGGAGATATTTCAGCTTCACAAAATCAGCAACGGTGCACCGCATTTTTTTTATTTTTTAATTATACAGTGGTACAGTACCAACTGGCAATTTTGACGTTTTTTCCTGTCTAAAGCCCATGTTTATTTTTTTTATATATATATTTTTTGAAGGGTAATTTTGTTTACAGAACAAAGACTTTATTATCCATCATACTTATTGTTTTTGGTTGTTTGGTTTTCATACATTGTTAATGAGACTAAGAGTCCATTCTATTTATTGTTTTTGTTTTGTTATTTAAAATTTCGTCCAGTTCCAGTGTTAAATGTTCTTTAGAAATTAAAGTTCATTGATCTTTGAAAGGGTGTACTTGCGTTATGGCATTATCGTTATATTAGTTGAAAATAGTCTCAAAATGGCAATATTATCGCTTAGCACAATAATTTCTGAGAAAATTTATTGCACAGCAAAATTTGTTATCATGAAAGTCCTAGATGTACCATTAGTCAGTAAATGGGGCAGATGTGTTATTTGCAGGGTTTTTTTTGGGGGGGGGGGGTTTGTGTGTGTGAATGTATCTAAGATATTTGTTTGTTTCTCAGACTCCATCAGCTGGATGAAGAGAACAGTGAGTTGAGATCATGTGTTCCTTGTCTTCGAGCGAACATTGAAAGACTAGAGGAGGTAAAATCAATTCTATCATATTTGTTTTTTCTTTTGTTATTTTACCTTATGTCTCATTTTTATATTTGTCCTTTTTTTATTTATTCTTTACACTCATCCTGTCGTTCTTTGCTCTCTTTCTTTTATTTCTAGGAGAAGAGAAAGCTTCAGGATGAGGCGGAAACAATGTCTGACAGGCTGCAGGAGGAGACAGAATCTCGTAGGAAGATGGGTGACAAGCTGAGTCATGAACGTCATCAAAACCAGAAGGAGAAAGAGTGTACTCAAGAGGTGGGAGTGTTTTGTCTATGTAGGGGGAAAAAACACTAACGATTTGTCCACAATACAGCAAAACATTGCAGAGTTGGACATTACTGTCAGTATTGAACAACCTTGTTTAAGTAATACTCTTTTCTGCCCCTGTAGTTCTCATTCCCGACTCCTCATCTTGATGTTTGTTCTCTTTGTATCTCAGCTTATTGAAGACCTGCGTAAACAACTTGAGCACCTACAGCTCTACAAGTTAGATGCTGAAGCAAAGAGAGGACGCTCCCCTGGCGCAGGGCTGCAGGAGTATCAGACCCGCACCCGTGAAGCAGAGTTGGAACAGGAGATCAAACGCCTCAAACAGGTAGAAAGCACATTGCTATTACTTTTCATTCTTCTGCTTTTTTTTTATCTTCACACCAGGCTCCACTGTTTCCTGCTGTTACAATTTGGCCTGATTTTTATTATATATTTTTTTGTTTTCAGGACAACCGTACTCTGAAGGAGCAGAATGATGAGTTAAATGGCCAGATTATCAACCTTAGCATCCAGGGAGCCAAGAATTTAATGTCAGCTTCCTTCTCTGACTCTCTGGCAGCTGAGATTAACTCTGTGTCTCGCACAGAGGTAGGTTTAAAATAAGTGGAAAAAGTAGTGGAACACTTTTTTTTAAGTTCACCTTTTGCTTTAATTGAAGTGTTGTTTGCTTACTTTGTTATTGCCTGTATCTTCTGCTGACCTTTGTTTTCTGTTTCTAGCTGATGGAGGCTGTTCACAAACAGGAGGAGATCAACTACAGACTCCAGGATTATATCGATAAGATCATTGTGGCCATCATGGAGTGTAACCCTTCCATCCTGGAGGTCAAATAAACACCATACAGCCAGAGGGACTTCAGACTGTTTAAAAACAAAACAAACATAAAAAGACATTGGAGACATGGCAAGAAGAAAACTTAATGGAGGAATGGGAATGAAAAAGATTTAACAAAAACCAAACGCACTCAACTCACCTGACACCTCTGAAAGGAAGAATTATAGATTTCTAAGAAGTCCATGGCTGTCAGTGAAAAAATAAGCTTTTCTTTCTTTTTTGTGTTATTTTCATTGGGATATTTCTTGATTCGGTGTGTATTTGTATGTTTACCCTCCTGAAAACGCTTGGGTTCTGGTGACTTCCATGTATTTGGCTAGAGGGACCCGAGTCTCCCCTGTTGAGTGAGTGTGGAAATGAATGTAAGAAGTCTAAAGACTTGAACATTTTCCCATCCTTTTCCCCAAAATGATGTTTGATTGAACTAAAGAAAAAAGATCAGTTATACCTAAAAGCCTTAAAAGAAAGGTGATCAAAGTATTCCACAAACTGACCCAAACATGCTTCAGTTTCAGTCTGAACTGGGATGCTCTTGGTATGTGGGCTGATATCCCCTGAGCCTCGCTGAATCGTGCTTTAATCACAAGCCGCATGAAGCGCTGGTCAGGGGGGGAAGGACAGTGCGTCCTGAACATTTTTAATGTTTGCTGTGCTGTCTGTCAGGCCCTGCGCGTGTTCTGTCCTATAACCGAGTTCAGCTGTCATTCCTGAAAACCCAAGTGAGGGACATTTCTGCTGGCTTGCAGATGAGAAATGCCTGGAGGGTTTTGTTTTGTGTGTGTATGTGTGATGTGTTAAACATCTCCTCGTGTTTTGGTTTTGAACCTGCATAATGACACTAGATGGGCTAAAAAGGTTGACATGGTCCTTCATGTAAGCTTTGGTGTCACAAATGAAGAGTGGTTAAATTGCTTCGTAGTTTATTTTTACAATGAAACAGGGTCCTGGGGCTCAGGTGGGCTGGGAATTAACTATGTTTCATCTCATTTGACTGGGTAATGTCTTTGACACAGAATTAACCTGCTCTCACATATTTCTTTTTTAAATTCACTACAGACACTTGAATTAAGGGGAACTAATGAGTGATCCTGGAAACTGTAGCTTTTATTTTCTGCAGCCCACCTGATCCCAGTGTTCTCCGGCTGAGTGAAATAGGGACGCTTATCCAACCCTTTTTTCCTGCACAAGGGATTTATTGTCACTAATAACTGTTATCGTGACTGAAATGCTGACATTCGAAGAGTTGTATGTGAAGAATCAAACGGTTCTACTTTGCACTGTGTTTTGATTTCATTATTGTTTTTGTTAATAGTCGTAAAGTTTATTGTAAAGAGTTGAAGTCACGATGAACATCATTTTGCAACCTATTTGAATATGACAAACTGAGGGATTTGTTACTACAGACATATCGGTACAGTTGAGACTGGTGTGGTCTGCACATACTCCAACTTATTCTTTAAAAAAAATTACACTAATATAAGACCATATTTAATCAAACATATCCAATGTGGAAAACAATAATGCAGCCATGTCTTGAGATTAATTTAATGTACATTTATATCCTGTATTTTTTCAGTCCGTTTAGAAAGGCAAGTAGCAATAATGCTTGGCAAGAAGGTGGACTCTGATGGAGGAAGATACAACAAACCTGCTTTTCATTTCTTTTGCTAATAGAAGACGATACATGGACTTATCAGTACTGAACTTTCATGCTGACCTGGATATTGAATGTTACTGTTGGATTTAGTTCATTTTGACAGATTTATATAGTGGACTTTGGAGAGATTTCCAAACAGCATGGCATTCTTCACCAATTTACTAAGAGTTTCTATTTTTCACTCTTTACCTCTATCACACTGCTCTTCTTCACCTGCCACTCCATGGAACAATGGCCTTGGATGTAAATGACTTGTACATGTAAAGTTTTTTCTACACTCATTGTAGATTATAGGTATTTTTATAGTCAAAGATTTCTTTTTTCTTGTCTTACACAGACAGCTGCCTGTATTCTTCTCTAGCATGTAGCGTGTACAGTACCCGTCAGGTTTTTTTTGTTTTTTTCTTTCCTCATTTTAAATCACATGCAGATATTTATTGACAACTTTCACTCTGTGATCTGCTGAAAATATGTTTGTACTTTTTTGAATTCACAAGGGGAGATTACTTCACTGAATCTGTGGGAGAATTTTTTTTCTGAAGAGGGAGTTTAAAATTTTATTGTCGGTGGATGCGTCGCCATCATGCGCCAAAAGCTTGAATGTCACCTGCTCAGAAGGTTTGTTGAGGTCTGTGCATTCTTCCATAATGCTGATGTTGCTTTGACCTCTCCAGGGTTGTGGTTACAGATATGTCAGCGTCTGCAGCTTTTTTGGTTGTCTTCCCAGAGGGAGTAGGGTACTGCATGGATACACATATTTCTTATACATCTCTGATCCACGTTTGACTTGTGTTTTGACTGACAAATTCTACATTACAACATCCATCAGTGAAATTGTTGGATGTGTGACCTCATAATGTCTACATGACACCTGAAACCTCAGATCCAAGCTTGCGGAGTTCTGCTTTTTGGCCTTAAGTGGGACTCTACCCTAAAGATTTATTTGTTTCTTTATAATTCTAAGTTAAAAATGACACTTGGACACAGCAAAATGGGTGTTATTTAATATCCCTGATACATGTACTGTTTATCATCTTTTCTTGACAGATAGTTTGACCAACATGGCTGGCAGCAGTATGATTAGACAGTGAATCCACAGAGCTAACTAAACATTTGCTTTCAGCAGAGCTGAAGGTGATTGCACTTTAACCAGTTCCAATTTCTCCATCCTAAATCCTCCTTCAAAATGACCAAAGATGTTTAGACTTACACGGACACTTTATCCATCAGGTTCCGTGACCACTTTAATTAACACTTTTTCCTGTTATGAATCAATGGACTCTTGACTTGCCCTGAAATTAAGTCAGAAACTGACCTGCTAGTCTAAACACTGTGCCTCTGTGTCTCAAACTTTGCTTCTAAACTAACCTGATGATGAGCCCTGGGTGAAGCACTGACCATGTGACTGTCAGTTCGTTAAATTATAACATTGAACCTGAACTGTAAATATGAATTGTCATTTTGTGGACTTTTTTTTTTTTTTTTCTTGCTCACGCTCACTTCCAGTGTCCAAAGAAAGTTTGCTTAAGGCACAAACATCACTACTGGAGTAGTGCATGGCTTGCCATTATGTGACATGGGAAGATGACAACAATATTGTAGAAAAAAGTGTGTAAAATTTAAATTTGTTCCTATTTTTGAAGATAAATGTATAAATTAAACAGTATTGAGTACAGCTGTATATTATTTTTAAAGCTCCCCTAAATTATCTAATCTTAATTGTAACCGGGGAAGAATAATATCATTGTAAAAAGAGAAGATTTAAAGGTAAGCAGTGAAAGTAAGAATAGAAAAATAAATGGAATTAAAGGACTCGTGTTTGGATGCTTCCTCTTTTTTTGTGTTTGATTATGACTTTTTGTACATCCTCACTTACTGCAGTCATCGACCTATCAGCACCACCTACTTTTTGATAGCATGTACTACATGAATGCTGAACGCCCCCAACTTCTTCCTCTAATTTTTTTTAACCCTTACAACTTACAAGCCTTTAAGGAATAAATAAAGTCCATCTAAAAACTAATTTTGTAATTCTAAAAGTGCAATAATAAAATTATGTTAATTTTTTTGGTGATGGAAATCCAGATGTTATTTGTTCCTAGTCAAATCAGTTGGTTCACATTTAATCTACTTAATTTAAATAAGATATGGTGATCAATCATAGGGCCAATCTAAATTTTAGATTTTCTACAATGCTTTAACTTGTCTGACAAATACTCAGCTGTTCTTCAGCTATTAATGAAACTGATATCAGTACAGTTAATGCCTTCCTGAGCCCAAATTAGAACTGGCTTTTAAAAAGAAACAATGGTCAACTTGTTTGTCAAAACTGGACAGAATAACAATAATTTTTCCTGTGACTGGGATTAGGCCCAGATTTCCGTCCATCCATTGTCTATACCGGGGATGGATAGCTCCTGTCCGCGAGGGCCACTATCCTGTAGGTTTGAGATGTCTCCATGTTCAAACAAACCTGATAAAAATAAATGGATCTAATTGCTTAAGTTCTGCGCAATGACACATTAATTTGAACCAGTTGTGTTGCACCAGAGAAGCATCTAATGTCTGCAGGACAGCGGCCCTCGATACCAGAGTTGCCTACCCCTGGTCAATACTCACTTCTAGTTCAGGGTTGTAGGGAGGCTGGAGCATATCCCAGCTGCTGAGGCAGAGTACACCCAGATCACCAGTCCATCACAAAGTCCTGATTTTGAATACTGAAATACAGTTTGAAGAGTGTAAATTAGCTTGTAATATTACAAAATTTTTAGTTATATCAGGTGTTATAGATATTAAGATAAGTTCTTAATGCTTATATTCTTGTATTAGGTAAGGTTAAACCTCGTTAAATTATTACTAATCAAACTTTCCAATGATGATATGACACCAGTAGATATTATTAGGAGCAAAACTATGGATCCAACACAATTTTCCTGTGTGTAAATTTAAGGCTCACTTGTGGCAAAATTTTTGGGGAAATAAATCCATAATATGATTGTAGGATTAATTTATTAGACCCCCAGATTGCGATAAAAATTTATTTATTTATTACATTTTGACTAGGACTAAAGCTGATGAGTAGAGCAGACATTTGGGACACCACAAAAACTGGACAGGTAAAAGGAGAGAAGAGTATCATATATCAGTTTTATCAAGGTTAAAAAAAAAGAACAACTCCTCTTACACAGAAGTTTAAACTCCTAAACATAAGCTGGTAAGTAAAGACGAATATTAAAAACTTTCAGTAGCATTTGACTGTCATCAATGTTAAGGCGCTAATAATGAAAATGTAAAACAAATAAATAAATAAAACCCTCTGATTGTATGTATTTTCTGTTATCATGATTCAATGTGGCAAAAGCCAACATTTAAAAGCTGGTAAAACACAAACTAATTTTATTCTTAAATAACTTTGAAATACTGTAAATATTATATAAAATTTTCTAAAATTTATTAAGCTGGGCTAAACCCCGAATGTTTCAAGATTTTTTCGAAGCCCCGGTGGTTATAGCTGGTTTTGATGGTTATATCGTGGGCTGGGGAATGCATGTTTTCTACGCCGTTGAGTAAACGGGACTAAAAACACTGTTGATCACTGACACTGCACCCTCTGACATCCTCAGTCTGTCGAGGGCTCATCAGTCTTATTCTGGCCATTTTATTGCGGCATATAAAATAAGACATTATCAATATACCTGAGCAAATGATTCTGTCTGTAAAATTACGCTGAAATGTACATTGAAAGCGTTGGTTTCTTGAACGCAACACCGGAAAGACATGTCCGGAACCAATGTTGTCGTATTTGCTCCGCCGGTATTATTTTGGTGGAGTACACAGACAGCGGTGCGGCAAAATTGTTGTGGGGCTGGCAAAATTTAGCAGCAAATTTCAACAGGTAACGATATGCTTTTACCATCACAGTGACTAATGTTATTTCAGAAAAAGCCAGAAAATGTTCTTTGTTTTCATTTGTTAATATTGGACACGTGCGTGTAGATTTAAGCAGGCCAACAAATTAAACCAAATGACAAAATTCACGGGACTTCATTGTTCATGGTACAGAAATTTGCCAAAAAATGTCACCCAGACACATAATTTATTTCCGCGGCTATGGAAATAGTTATCTTAATGTTTTGTTTTGTTTTGTGCAGGGTGTCGTGTTAGCTCCTGTTTGTATAAAAATGGAGTCAGTTTTGACAAATACTGAAGTTCGACTAACGGTGGCCCAGTGCTTCCGCACACTCTCTACATCCACGGATTGTAAAGACATTGTCAGCGCTCTTCAGACTCTCAATTCTTTCTTGAACGAAGGACCGGAGAGCACAACCACTTCAGCTAAGCAGGCAGAGTTCAGGAGAGCTCACTACAGTCGTACTCTCCGGTTTCTAATCAGCAACATCCAGGCTGACTGGTTACACAGCCTCTCAACTGCACACCGCACAAAGTTATGGGACGGACTGTTCCTCAAAGGCCCTCCAGAGCAAGCACTGTTGGTGCTGATGGAGGAAATAGGACAACTGAAGTGGGTGTCTGTAGGTAGTAAAATAATACTATTTATTTTTTCATCTCATAATGATATATTGTCTTCTATTTAGACCCTCCACAAGCCTCAACCACCTTGTCAGCATCATTGAGAAGTTCCTTCAAAGTGGTCGTCTTGCTGACCTGCTGTGGTCCTACTGTCTGCAGGCAGCTCCCTCAGACTCCCCTCAGTTCAGGGAGACTTTGGTGGGTCGTATAATTGCGCTGCCAGACATCACAGCCAACAAATTACATCCCAACAACAGACCCCTTTTTCTTCCTCAGGAGTACTACCCACTGCTTGCTAAAGAGATGCTCATTGCTCTGGAGAGGACCTGTCAGGCACTCAGAGGTTACATCACTGTCATTATGTTATGATTTAATAATATACATGACATTTGTCATTCGGTCTGGTTTTTTTTTTTCTTTTCTTCTTTTTTTTTTGTGTGCTTGTTTTGTTTTTAGTAAATTGCATTTTTATTAACAGATGGGACAGACTGTTCTTTGACTTTTGTGTCTCAAACGATTGGAAAAGTCTGTATCCAGGGTCACAGTGGTGAGTTTAAGATCATTTATTGATGGTTATTTAAAAAGCAAAAAATAGTTTTAGTAATTTAGCTGCACACTGCATGTATTTTGGTAACTGCTTATTTTTTCTAACTGATGATAATAATGTAATGAGCTTTAAACAAGTAAAACTTGTGCATTGTGTGGTTATTTGCAGTGAACATTGTGATACAGAATCTTGTTCATCCACCTATGACATTTTTGTCTTTATATAGGCTCGGTTTTGGCAGTGATGGCTCCTCGGCTGTCTGTTTGCACTCGCTCAGACATGGTGTGGCAGAGGGTCTGCTGGAAGCTGATGGAGAATGTTCCTCAGGGATGGATGGAAAGTGTTCTCACTGGGCTTGTGCAGGCTGTCAGTGGGGGAGGTTTTAAAATTGGGTTTGCCATAGTCATTAAACAAAAGATGAGTTTTCTGCAGGCCCCCCCCCCCCCCCCCCCTTTTTTTTTTTTGTAAAGAATTTTTAAATTTTATTTTAACAATTTCTTTTTAGGCCTGATGCTTTGGGGAGGATCATTGGAAATCTAGTGTTAACAAATAAAAAAGCTCAGTTTGTCATGACTCACAAACTGCTCTTACTGCAATATAAATACAAGGTAATAGAAAATCTTACTTCATGGTGGCAAATCATATCTGCTGTACATATGAGTGATATGATTTACATCACGTATTTTTTCAGACTCAAGTCTTGAGAACTATTTTGGGCTACCTTGCTGCAGACAAAGATCGAAGGCCACTTCTCATGCAGGTTTGTGCATTATAAATATAGATAAATATAGTCATATTTGACTTACAGATTTTTAAAGATTTTGACATGTTTATTTATGTTATCAGGTTTTACGGTCTGTGTCGCAGACCTGGGCAAACCCCAGTGCAGTGAAGCACACCCCATTAGAGCAACAACTCTATGTGAGCAAAGCTTTACTATTGAGTGTGAGTTTGCTGAAGGACTCTGAGCTACAGGAACTTCGCTCAGGTACAACTCTGCCATCTGCAATGCAATTATGATAGCAGGGTTGCTTTCTGGTAATATAGGACTATTTTTATGTCTGAGAGAAAAAAAACACGTTAGGATGACAATCTTATATTATGTGTGTTTTAAGAGGTAGGAAGATCTGTCAAACTTTATCCATTTATATTACCCATTATATAGTGACAGCATTCACATGATCTTCATCAGATAATAGTTCACACACAATTTCCCATGTTTGAAACTAGTATTTTTTTTGGAGACTTAAAGTTCAGATCATACATTAAGAAATTATTTAGCTGTTCAATGCAAAGTGACTGCGACTGTTGAGCTAAACTCCCAAGTAGTTGTGTTGTTGCAAAAGCAACACAAGTAACATGTTAAAAGTAACCTATATTTAGTTTGCTGTAACTGATTGTGTTCAGCCCTTTCCACTGTTTTGTGCCTTTTCTTAGAGCTACTTCAATGTATGCTCAGTGGTATGCAGAGCCATCTAGATAGCAGTGTGTTGCGTATCAGAAATATGGGCATGGTGGTAGGAGAGTGCCTAAGTTCGCGCATGGATATTAATGGAGCCAAGCTCAAATTTGAGGTACAGTCAGTACATAACTGAATCAAGTCTAGATGTCCCTTCTGAGTGTTGTGTTGCTTCAAAACATTTCATCGGTAAGCTCACTGAATTGTGTCTGAGTTTGTTTTGTATTGTTTCAGTACAAGCAGGATGAAGAAACTTGTGAGCTGCTTTCTCTTATGACTCTCAGCACATGTGATGAGCCAGAACCTGAGCATGAGCCTGAGAATGGGTAGGTATGAGAGGTTGATAAGTTTATTTGTTATGAGAACAAATTAACAATTAAACCAGTTATACATTGAAAAGTTATTTATACAAGAACACAACAATACTCTTGGATTCTGAGTTTGGAGTCTCACAGTGAGGGTAAATGATGTGTCAAAATGTTGTCTAGTTAGCAGTGGGTGGGACATTACCCTTCAGCCAAGATGGCATGCAAACATTCCCTGTAGGTATCATGGATGTAGCAAAACAGCTCAGTATTTGGGCTACCGAATTGTTCCTTTGTTCAGCTTTCATATTACATGAATACAGCTTTGTATATCTTCCCTCCTCGATGCATTGTTGGTAGGATCAATCATCTGTTTATCATCGCAGTGCGTGTGAAGCTGTGGCGACAACTTAACTGTGTGTTTATTACATTACATCGACTAAAAGCTTTTTTTCCAGAGACTTAGAGTGAGGAGCACAGAATGATTATTTACACTGACAACAAGTTTGTGACTGCCTTTTAGTTCAGAGGAGTTCAAATATCTGGTGGTAGTGATCATAACAACGTAGTGCTGCGAAGCTCTGCTGTTTCAGAGGATAAACAAAATTTTCTATGTAAATTCAAAACTCATGCTCATGTTTTCATTAGTCATGTTCATGTCTGCGATCTGTATGCACAAGTATCCATAATTTATGTTATAAATTGTGTGCTGAACTTTGAGGAAGAAGGACGTGTGTTAGGGTATGTATAGCTGTACAGTTGTTACGCCCACAGGTGACAACTCTCTTACCAATCAATGCTCAATGAAGCGTTTCAACATCATCATATGGTATTGGCTTGGCATGCTTGGAACCACAACTCAGTATATGGGTATTGGTTCAATATACTGGAAACCAAAAAGAAAGCAAGCCATACCTTACCACGTAAGGGACCAGCACCAACAGTGATGTCAACAGGGTGGCACAAGATGCTGAGAAAAGCCACAAACTAACTGACCTTTTACCTTTTACTATATTTTTCCATGTGTATCTGCTTTTTCTGGTGTGTTGTCTGTGCGATTATTTAATTTTTGCAGGGATGTTCTGTGTAAATTATTAACGGTTTCAGAAAAAAAACAGTAGGCTATGTAGCACACAGAGATGGTGAATGCACTCATGCCATTACTCTATGTCATGGAAAAATGTTCTTTATACAACCACAAGGTTTGTGGGGCTGGTGCAACATCATATTAATGTTAAACTTTCACTGGATTGTCATTTAATTTATATTTCTGCCACAGGGAAATAGAAAAAAATGATCTTCCATACCCTAATAATGTTCTGTTGCTAATCTTAGCTTCAGCACTTATAGTATCTACGAGTGCCTCATTGTCATTACATGTCAAAGGGCACTGACTGTATTTAATGTAATCTGTTGTCTGCAGGGTTAATTCTTCTGAGACCAATGAAACTGTACCACCCACGCAGAATGTGGCATCACAAAATAAATCAGGCTCTCGGCCATCAAAAACAGATGCAGACTCAGAACTTGACAGGTAAAAAAATCACTGTTATATAGTCAGAAAAGTCATCAACCTTTGAAATTCTTACAGTTTTATGTCATAAAGGGGTTTTAAAAATCGGTTGTCCGTCTCACCCCTGCTATTAATCCAGTGATGATGAGCTCACCCCGTATGATATGTCTGGAGATCAGGAGATGAGTCAGGCATCCCCTCCCCGCTACCTCCGGGACTGTCTGGAAAGTATGACTCCATTAATCTCTGTTCTTTGTCTCAGAAGATGCACTAATGCACCTGTTCACAATGTTCACAATGGCAATATTTTCCTGTATGTCAACCCATTCCAGCTTTAATATCTTCTGAGGATCCAGAGCGTTTGGAGCTTAGTTTAAGAGTTGCTGAGAGTTTGGTACGGAAGAATGTCTTTGCAGCAAGAGAGGTATGATGAGATTTCTTCAGGATGTCACCTAGTCATGATATCAAATTTTTTATAGATTGTTCTTGAAATTGCAGTTCATGTTTATTTGTTTTCAGATCAGTGTCCAGATGACCAAAGTGCTTCTTCACATGGAAGATAAATACAGCATTAATGACTTTCTTGGTCTCAGACAGGCGACTATGGTGGCTCTCACTGTCACTGACTCTATTCCTGTATGATTCTACTATTGATTTACCTGCAGTTATCAAAATTGGAGTTTTTCACACCAAAACGTCTATGCTTTAAACATAAATCCAGTCTTTTTTTCAAAACAAAATTGTATTTTTTTGTGTTTTTTGTTAGGTTACTCAGTATTTGACAACAGAATTTTTCTCCTTAAACTACAGTCTCCGCCAGCGGCTTGACGTCTTGGAGGTGAAAACAATAGTTTTACCACAAAGTTTAAGCTCAGTCATTGACGTACACCTTATAATTATGATCATAATACTGACCTTGTTCTGAAATTGTAGGTCCTTGCTTTGGCCGCGCAGGAGCTCTCTAAGCCAAACACTGACAAAATAGCTCCATCCATTGGCGCTGCTACCGCTGCTGCGCTTGCTTCAAACCCAGGTGACAACCCTCTTCACTGGCAACAAGTAGTAGAAAGGCGGATTCAAAGCAAGACTAGACGCATCTCTAAGGTACTTAAAGATTGATATTTCTATCTTTCTTTACAGTAAATAAAACAAACCTCCTGTTCTCTTCTATATATGTCTGCCTTGTTTTTGAAGGGTGCAACGCAACCTGCATCTAAGGCCTCCCCGAACCGTTTTGCCCCTGTTGCTGGATATTTCTTCTTTCCTCTACTCAGGAATTATGACAAGTATGGATTTTACTTCATGTAGCAAATTTAATAACCACAGGGTCATACTCTGTATGATTAACTGTTCCTACACTTTCTGCCAGGCCCCAGGTGACCTTTGACTTACTGGGGAGTGACCACCTGGTCCTGGGCAGGTTGATTCACACTCTGGGCCTCTTTATGCACCTGGCAGCCAACGCACCGGTAGTTTCACCATCTATCTAGTGTAGCATATTCACGGTACAGCTGAATATCATTTGTTATATTTAGATGGTTAAGTAGTGCTGTTAGTTTTACTCTGATATCTAAACACTAGTTTAGATACCGTAGCTTTCAGGTATACATACATTTTGTTTTTAATGCTGTAAATCAAGCTAACGCTTTTTTTTCCTTTTTTTTCAGACAGCTGCACAGATGGGTTGTGCTTTGCTTGACTTTGTGTGGGCAGTTCGGTATCATGTTGACCAGTATGTCTGATCCGTATCTGTCTCTGTGTAAATTAAGGAAAACACTAACAGTACTGTGGAGTAATGCTCCTACTGTGTGGATGCAGCCCTCTTTTAGCATGTTTGCACTGTCCTTTAAATCTGTGATGGTAATTCGGTCTGTTACAGGATGGTGAGACAAGGCGTCCTCTTTGCTGTCTGTTCTGTATTTCTGAGCATGCCCAGTCAAAACCTGCTGGTGGACCTCGGTGATCAGTTGTTTGAGGCTAGAACATGGCTTGCAGGTAAAAAAAAAGTTTCCAATTTCATAGATAATTACCATTTAATGTCCCTTGTCCGTATAGATAAAAATAGATAAAAGACTATTCTTTTATGGGATGCAGCTGCATCTGAATCATGTAAGTCTGTCAGCAATATCGCTTCTGCAACACACCTGCATTTACAAACACATACACATACAGCTGGCCTGAGCATTTCTGGGAAGCAGATGAAAAACGAGGATTTCCTGTACTACATGACTAAATGTGACGTGATTGGCTAAACAGATGGGTTTTCATTTGTTTATTTTTATCCCTCAAGACATGAAAAGGCGTATTACATTTTGATAGCATAGGGCTGAGTGACACTGTGTTAAGGGGATGCTCACTTTTCACAGACTCTAAATTCTGCATCACGGGTGAAAGCTGTTTGTAATCCTTTCTGTGTTGTTTCTGTCCACAGATGTCGCTGAAGGAGACTCTGATGGAGATTGCCGGAGTTTAGCTGTGCAGAGTTTGGTGCTGCTGGATAAGAGCTTAAAAAAGCAGCTACAAGATTCACAAGCACTGAGTCCCGAGTCGTGATCATAACATCAACAGTGAGCAACGTAAGGAAAACTACATGTGAAGAGAAGGACTTGTACTTCCACCCACTCACCTGTCTTAGCAGAGACTGGAGTACAATAGTTGGTGGAAATTGTATCCCAGATATTTACTGGCACAGGGCGCCAGCCCACCGGATGTGGATGAACCTGATGATCCGCTGAATGATTTCCTTTTAGCTTAAAGGCTACTATTGCAGGTGTTTCACTATCATTATTTTTTACATCCGAGAACGTTCTGCAAAGCAAAGGAAAAAAAGGACACATTTTTGGATGACTGTACAAATACACATTATACATATAATTCTATATAATGGTTTTGGATAGTGTAAAATTCCTCTACCATATGAAACATGGACTGGATTGAACAGTTAGTTCCCACTTTTGTTCTAGTCACGTCATTTTTATATTAAAATCTTGTATTGCAAGGATGTCCTTTTCAATGTCTTTCCTGTACAAGTCCTACTCTGCACTGAGTCTGTTGCCACAGGACATCCTGTAAACATTCCTGTGGAAACATACATTTGCAAATAATGGAAGAATAGAATGTATGTTAATCTTTGTGTTCTGAATCAATGAAGCTTTTAAATATGGTTTGCATACATTTAACCATTAAAATCTGCTTTTTTTTAAAAAAGAAAAAAAATATGTTTATTTTTCACCTTCTGACATAACTAGACATGAAATAAAAATATAATGGTTCAGAAATAATTTTACTATAAATTATTGCTTTGACCTGGTGGTTACTGTTTTTTCTACATATAATTATTTGTGTATCTCAGAAATATGTGACACAGAAGTTGAAAATGCAACAAATGAAAAGTAAAACCATATGTATGTTGCATTAGATTAAAATAAGTTGAATACATGTGGGCCTAACTTATTTTCTTTTATTCATTACAAATATTTACAGTGATTTATACTGGTGATGCATGTGTATTTTGGCCATGGCAAAGCTTTAATGTGACTTAAATATTTCTATAAAGCATTCTGAATAGTTTTTATCTAATAAAACACTTAGAGCAACCTGGTTATGTTTAACTTTTTTAATTATTGATTTAAAGTGGTAATAGGATAAATGATTAGTATTTTATTGCCTTTTTTTTTTATCTGAATATGAAAAAAATAGTTGAAAAAGTTCAGATTTCTTTCTTTTTGTCTATACGTGAGCAGTAAATACCCAAGCCAAAAATGGCTAACAAAGTGCCACAAAATAATGGATATGTTTCCACAAGGGAGGATAAAACACAGCGATTGCACGTGCGTGATTTGTGGTTGCATGTTATATTCATTGCAGTTAAAGAAATAAATATTGCACTTTCTTTATTGCCACCATCAGTTGCAGATCTAGAAAAGTTTTCATTGGGTGGCAAAGAGGGGAAAGAGGTCTAGTCAGGGTGGCATTAGTTGTGTTTATATTGACCACTTGTGATCCAATTAAACTTTCAGTCTGTAAAAATGTGTCATGTAAACACTTTCGTGTATCTGATCGACCTTGATTGGAATGAATTTTCAATCCTATCGAGAGAGAAACCTTTCCACTATCTGATGAACAGCAAAAAATAAGCATGTCTAAACTCCTGATGGTTTCTGTGATGTATGTTTCCGATCAAGCTTGAACCACGTGGTGGTTAGGTGACGAGATGAGTTTCAGCAGAACAGAACTAAACTTTGAATGATTCATTGTCTTAGTTGGAAACTGAAAGTATTGAGCATCTCAAAAGTCATAAGACTCCAAACAAAGTTGCTCAAGCAGATATTTGATCAAATTTGATCGTATCTTTTTTTCTTCTTCTTCTTTTTTTTTACTTGCAAATCAGTACACATTGCAATTGTTTAAAGTGGAATGATCATATTAAATGTTTCCATCATGTAAATACACAATAGAAAAATAAAGTAATGGACAAAGGAATAAGGATCAAAAGTAAAGCCCCCCATACCCCCCCATCCTCTCCCCTTGCCCCCCTGTATAACCGCCCCTGACTATCATCTTCGGAAACAAATCGGGGATGGTCGTTTTTTCCCCGTAACTCCGCCTTCAATGTTGTCAGGGGCAACTGAGAGAGACGCTTTTTTACCCACACAGGAAGCTACACAACAGCACTTGAAGTAACGGTCCATGTCTTTTTTTTCTCCGAGATTTTACAAAAAGAACTGTTATTAATTTGTAGAGATTGACACTGAGGTAAACCTCTTACAACTTAACAGAATGGTTTACTTAGTTTTATGTCTGCGACGACCATCCACAAATGCTAACTTTGGCTAGCATAGCTAATGCTAGTAGGCGGTTGAAACGAAATGTAAAAGGCCCTTTTCGCACAACGTTAATGCTGTTAATGATATATGAATTAGGTAATTATTACGGTATAACCGCAGTGTGGTATAAATATATCAATTTTAAGAAACAGCTAAGCCAACCACCAACAAGCCAAATAACCATGATTTTGAACCTTTAGGATAGTTTTGGATTTTATTTGTGATTAGCAACCTAGTAGAACATGAATTTAGCCAAATGGTTCAGTAGCTGTTCGAGAAGTTTAAGCTATATAACAAACATATAAACATCGATTTAAATATTACATATACTAATGAACATTGTGGATGTTCTACCTAACTCCTATCATCTGCTTCTGACTTTTGCCTGATGTTCAGACACAAACTGCGGAGATGGCGGTGTATTTTGACCACCGTATTGAGGCTCCTGAAAACAGTGACGTACCCTCTCTGTTGACATGGCACTCGACTCTTCCCTTTCTGGCTGTGGCATCAAACGGCCTTACTACTGGAGGCAATGTAGACATCTACCTACAACAGGTAATTACAGGGCTCAGAAGCATGCACTTAGAGAGAACAAGTGAGGGGTTCTACTCTCTTGCATTCACTATATTAAAATCTTGCATGCTGATAACCAGCCCTGTCCATATTTAGGGAGAGTATGTGGAGAGTTGCCATATAGAACGGCCTCACCAGCCTACTGTACTGCGCTGGCATCCCTCAAAGTCAGTGTTGGCACTGGGCTGGGAGAATGGAGAGGTACTGCTTCTTACAACCCCCTCTGGAGAAAAGACAGTACTGTCCAACGTACATACAGCCAGCATCACACTGCTGGAGTGGAGTAGCTTTGGTAGCCGCTTGGTAACTGGAGATCAGGTATGTGGAATGCAACACTGACAGGCTGCCACATTTGTGCATTTCTATGTAGTAATTATTTTGCAGTCAGTAAGCTAATTTTTGATAGGTGATTTACACAAGTTTTAGTTGGGTAACCTAAGCAAGATCTGGATTATTTATGTGGAAACTGAAAACTTTACATATCTTCTATATTTTGGATATACTGTTATTATCTGTTGACAGGCTGGAGTTCTTGCAGTTTGGAAATTAGATGCCAGAGGGAGACTTCAAGGAAACCATCAAGTAAAACATGAATACAACAAACCTTTAACTTGCTCCATCTTTAGACCTGCCTTACCTGGCATGTAAGAAGCTGACCGTTCTTCTTTAATTCTCTTTGACCTATAAGATTAGATTTTTTTTAACAAAAAACAGGTAAAATCACTATGTAATATTAAAACACTGCAATTTTTCAGCCTGAGCCTTATTTCCCATTGGATTACTGACATATCCCTTTCAGTGGCTGTGTTATGTGCAAGTCTGTTTTGTGATAATCACAAACAGAGAAGTCGTACACAGATTCTAATGAGACCTGAACATTAATTTTGTGATGATGGGCTTAGACATTAAGTACCTGCTACCAGTAAATTATGTTCACATGCCAGAGTTGACTAAGAGAGAGAACGTAGAGGTGAGAGGT
>JBAMHW010000024.1:15575586-15586162 GCA_037177495.1 Rhadinocentrus ornatus | reverse complement strand
TATTGTCTAGCATTATACAACCTGGACAAAATGCTGACTGAAAATATGATGGTCTGTAAAGTGCCATGTACTCATACAAAAATTAAATGAAAATTGGAGACCAGGCTGAAAAATATTGAAAATTACATTTAATTTGAGCACTGGGTTTCTAATAGTAAGTCCTCTTAACAGTGATGTGGCAAAGCTAGCTCGGGCATCAGTGAGTGGTGATGAGACTGCTTTGGACATGTTCAGTTGGAAAGGAGCTCCTCTGAAGATGGGCCCTCAGGAAGGACTTGTATTCTATGTGAGCACTGCAGATGGTAGGTTTATTCTGTTGAGGCTTGTGAATTTTTAAGTAAAGTCTTGTCTTTAAATGATGAATGTTTGAGCATATTTTCTTGAAGATATCATATTTCTTTTAAAATCCTTTCACTGTGACCAACCACTAAAAATAAAGGTAACTTTTTGCATGTATGCCTCATAATGATGATAATCATAGGGCTCTGCTCTATTGTGGAGAAAAAAGAAAAAAGTTGGAAGGAAGTATTCTCAAAAATAATTTCTAGAGGATATGTAAGAATGTATTTTTCTATGCCTAATAAAGAAGACAGTTTTGAAAGAAACTTTGAAATCATCTTCAAAACCTCTGAAGACCGCTTGTATGAAAAATAGGAATAATTAACTAATATTCTGTTCATTTATTCTTATGTCTGTATCCCTTATACAAAGGTAAAGTCCATAGTGTGGATGAACATTGTAAGACACATACACTTCTCAGTGTGGAAGGTTCCATCAAGAAACTTTTCTTCCTTCAGAAGAGCGAGGCCCTCGCTGTGGTCACAGAGACCCTCATGCTGTCACAGTACACATTTGGACCTGAAGGTGGAGCACAGGAGTTTATGAAGGTATACTAATATAATTTGAAGAATCATATAATTATCACCTTTTACATTAATATTTTTTTCTAATAAGTATCATATATGAAAACTTAGCATTTGAACACATAAGACTACAGCTGTGATTGAGGTGTGTTTTCAGTGCTGTTTGTTGACTGTTTGACATTAAAAATTACATTAAAACTAAAAAGCCAATGCAAAGGCATTTGATTGACAAGGGGTTAGTCTCAATGTGTCTTTCTACTTTAAAAATGCAAACTGGAAAATAAATAATTTGAAACAATATCATAAGCTAATAAAAACCTATTTGTTCAAACATTTTTAATAAATTGATGCAGTTATATCCTTTTTAAATAAGCAAACTAATAACATCAACATTGATCCAATGGTTAATATCACAACTAAGGTTAACAAATACACAACCTGGTGGGTGGACATGTTTTTCATGGCAGGTTAAGTTGAGCAGCAAATCTGGGCAGAATGTGGATATTGTTTGGACAGAAAACAGCCTCCTCGTCACAGCGACAGGAGAACAGATCATCAGGTCAGTTTTCACATAATGTCTTTTTATGGTTTTATGCTTCATAAAGCATCTTGCAGATGGTCATTTTTTTATCTTGTGTTACAAAAGTTTTTATTGATTTTTTTCTATAGGCTGTGGGACCTGGAAAGGGATGAAAACTATATTTTGTCTCTTGATGAGACTCTGGGGTTTGATAGGGGAGAGATGATCAATTGTGTTTCATACTGTGCAGCAAAAGGTAACTGAAATGTCTGTTGGACACACAGCACATGAGATATGAGACCCATAGGACATTATCATGTCTGTAATGTGCAGATGTCAGAAAATCTCTCTGTATTGTGAAATCCCTAGAAATCCTAGCAGCTGGTACATCCCAGGGGCGCATAGCAATGTGGAAGACAGTGGTGCAGCCAAACATCAGAGCGGACACCAAGACCCTGTGGAAATTACAGACACCCACTGAAATAGCGGGAAATGTCACTCAGCTACAGGTACTGTATAGATCAGCATTTGAATTCCCAAATTATATTATGAATAATAGTAAAGACTCTCCTATACTCTTAGTAATATACACCGGCTGGCCAAAAAAAAAGGTCACACTAATATTTCTTAGAACCGCCTTCACAAGATTTAATTTCATCTACAGCTGTATTAATTTTTCACTGAGGTCTTGTATTGATGATTGGAGAGTCCAACCACTGTGCAAAACCTTCTCCAGTACATCCCAAAGATTCTCAATGGGGTTCAGGTCTGGACTCTGTAGTGGCCAATCCATGTGTGAAAATCATGTCTCATGCTTCCTGAACCACTCTTTCCGAATTTGACCCTGATGAATCCTGGCAGTGTCATCTTGGAATATGACCATGCTACCAGGGAAGAAAAAATCCATTGATGGAATAGCCTGATTATTCAGTATTTGCAGGTAGTCAGCTGATCTCATTCTTAGGGCACACAATAAACCTAGACCTGACCAACGGCAGCAACCCTAGATCATAGCACTGCGCCCACAGGCTTGTACAGTAGGCGCTAGACATGATGGCTGCATCACTTCATCTGCCTCTTTTCTTACCCTCATGCACCCATCACTCTGAAACAGGGTAAATCTGGACTCATCAGATCACATGACATTCGTTCATTGCCCCAGAGTCCACTCTTTGTGCTCTCTAACAAATTGAAGTAATTTTCTCCGGTTAGCCTCAATGATTAGTGGTTTTCTTATTGCTACAGCTGTTCAGTCCCAGTCCCTTGAGCTCCCTTTGCATTGTACGTGTGGAAATGCTCTTACTTTCACTATTAATCATAGACCTGAGTTCTTCTGGTGTTTTCCTTCGATTTGATTTCACCAACGTTTAAGTGATCGTCGATCACCATCATCCAGGATCTTTTTTCCAAATACATTTCTTCCTGGAAGACAATGGTTTCCTGCTATCCTTCCAGTTTTAGTAATGCACTGGACAGTTCTTAACCCAATTTTAGTTATTTCTGCAATCTTTTTAGATTTTTTTGTTCTACATAATGCATGCCATTGATTTGACCCCCTTTTACACAAACTAACATCTTTTCCACAACCACAGAATGTGTTTTTCCATATGGTTGTTTAAGAAATGAGCTACTGCTTGCATCAGTTGGGGTAAAATTACATGTTGCCAGCTCAAATGGAGCCCATGAAGCAATTATCCAATAGAAGGCTCATATCTATTTGCTTAGTTAAATACAGGTGCGACTTTTTTCTTGGCCAGGAAATGTATGTATTGTTCTGTTCAGAAGTTCAGACAGACCTTTTATTTCAGTGGGGCTCCAGCCAGAATCTACTGGCAGCGAACAATTCAAAGACCGTGCTGATCCTTTCTGAGCATGTGATGTCAGCCCACTTCAGTCAGCAGGTGGCAGCAGTGCAGCTTACCCCAACACAACTCAGCATCACTCACTTCACCACAGGAGTGCACCTCGCTCTGCAGTCTGACATGCACATCAAAGGAGTCTGTGTTAACAAAGTAAGTGAAGAGATGAAGGCCTCTACAATATTTTGCTCAGTATTTCTGTTAACATGACCTGTTTTGCTTTTTTATCATAATCACAGGATTTAGTGACAGTCTGGAATGGCAAAGTTGTCACTGTATATGAGCTTTCAGGGACAGTTTTGCGCAATACAGGTACTGTACAAAGCACAACAACATGTACAATGCAATTTTCTTCTTACTTTCAAATTATTATTAGTTGGTTGCCCTAACTTACCTCCTGATTTCCTAGGATCATTTCCTTGTGATTCCCATGAAGTAGCAGTGCACAGTGAGAACCTCTACACTGTGGAACCGAACAGGGTACAGATTCGAACGCCACAGGTCTGTTTGCTCAGCTTTGAACCCACTATCCCATGCTCAATGATTTCCAAAGTAAAACATACATGTATATACACACATTCTATCTGTGCTTGAACACAGTTTTCTATCTCTTTCTTTTAGGGCACAGTAAAGCAACTTTTAACTTTCTCAAAGACAGAAGGCCACCCTGTGCTACTCAATGTGTGTCAGTCTTACCTGGTGGTAGGTACAGACACAGCACACATCAGAGTGTTCGAACTCTCTAGAAGGTACAATGTTTATGTGGATCATTTTTTCCTAGTTCAAACAAATATCTAAAGAGAATGTTAGCTACATGTTTGGTATCTTGTATACATTTTCTGCATTTTTTTCTATATTCTTTAGAGATGCCAAAGCTCATTGTGGTGCTAAGAACCTAGCTGACCAGATTGCCAATCTGGGAGCTCTGAGGTCTGTCAAGTGTAATGCCAGTGGCAGCCAAGTCAGCATCTTAGTTTCTCAGGTGAATTGACAACATACATTAACACTTTCCCATCTAGAGTCTTGATAGAAAGACATGGTTATTTGTCTTCTGAATGTCTTACTGAATGTAACTCTTTTCTATAAGGTTAATGGACGACCTGATCACAAAGTGTACTTTTATGACGTTGAGATGGACACTGTGACACACTTTGACTTCTTCACCGGAAGACCATCCAGTAGTATCTCACAGCAAGAAGAAAGTGAAAAGTAACTGAAGTGGATTTTGACTGTCTTTAATTTGTTTTTGCAGATTTCATTTATTTACTTTTTCTTTACATCTCATACAGTTGCATTCACATATCCTATTTTTCAGGCAGCAGTTTCAGGGAGCAGAACTTAATGGTCGCTGTCCAGTGTCTCACTTCTGGGATGAGAGTGAACCACGCCTTTTTGTTTGCGAGACAGTGCCAGTCAGCTCCGATTCCTCATCAAATAGTTATGCAGATATGGTAAATGCTATTGTTATCACTTAGAAAGTCACATACAGTTCTTTTGCTGGTGGTTCTCCTGTTAAAAAATGGTAATGTCATGCCTTCTCCCTTAGGTGGATGTATCAGTGGTGACACTTTTCTGTACACAAGAGCACGGACTCCTTCTACAAGACTGCTTCCCCAAACCTATAGGCCTGCAAGCCCTCCTTGCTCTGGATGTGCCCTACTATTATTTTAGCTGCAAGGTAAAGACAGAGAACACACTGCTTTTCTGTGCATTGTCTTTTCAGAGTGGTGATTGAGGTGTTTCATATGTTCTGGCTGTGATTCTTCTATTTGAAAAATTACAGGTTGATTATATGGTTTCTTGACATTTTTATTTATTTATTTATTTTTCTTAACACCTTCATTATTTTTACACAAAACTTTGTGTTTGATCTAATACATCCTAGTTGTTATATCGGAAAGGTGATGTCTTTCGACCTGAAGTAAGTGTCTTTCCAGGACAGTTTGTTTCGAAGGCTTTAGTGTTGTTGTCTCCCAACGTCCTGCAGCTGTGATTGTGTGTTCCTTGTGCTACTTTTTATCAAAAAGAAAATGGTGACACCCAAAGATATCAGCACAAGTGCATTCATTACATACCTGAAGCTCACTCTCAGTGTTCACTTCTAAACGCGCTTGTTCTGATGAATAGATTTGTAAAATGATGCTCTTTTGTTTGTTAAACCCACCCACCCATTCCCAGATATTCCTCCAGGATTCTCTATTTTACATTTGTTTTGTTGTGATCCCGCTTTAACAGTATTAGCACTAAATCATATTGTTACTACTTATAAAACCCTATCTTCCTACCTGGTATTCCATTCCACAGCCAGGTGAGAGGGATCCAGGTTTAACAGAGGCTTCATCGACAAGCAGGGCACCTTCCCAATTCCCCCATATGGTGTCCAGGCGAGCTCTCAGAGACTTTGTGGGCCTTGAGAACTGTGAGAAATCCACTCGTGATGCCATGCTTAACTTCAGCTTCTTCCTGACCATTGGTGACATGGATGAAGCTTTTAAGTCTATCAAGCTCATCAAGAGGTAGGACGTCAAGATTCAAGATTTTTTATGTACGTATGGACTCAGTCATGTTTATAAAGAATGCGAGGCAAGGCTGGTTTATTTGTATAGCACATTTCATGTACAAGACAATTCAAGGTACTTTACATTAGTACATTAAAAGCATTACAGAAAAAGAACAAAAGTAATTAAATAGAATAATACAAAGCTAAGATAGCATAAATAATAAGAAATATGTCACAGTATGAAGGATTAACAGTTGTTTTTGATAAAAAAGTAGAAAGCAGAAAATAAAAAAGTTTTTAACCTTTTAAAATAGCTGAGAGTTTCAGCAGACCTGCAGTTTACTGTGAATTTGTTCCACATGTGAGGAGCACAAAAACTAAATGCTGCATCTCAATGTTAGGTTCTGACTCTGGAAACAGAAAGTAGATTTGACCATGATGACCTAAGGAGACTTACTGGTTCATCAAGAACCAGAAGATCCTAAATGTATTTTGGCTCTAAACCATTCAGTTATTTGTTAAGTAACAGCAGGATTTTGAAGTCAATTCTTTGACAGACAGGAAGCCAGTGTAAAGTTCTGAGGCCTGGAAATATGTTATCTATTTTCTTGGTCTTAGTGAGAACTTAAGTAGCAGCATTCTAGAGTAACTGCAGTTAGAAAGTTTTGAACAATTTCTTTTAACTTTTAACTTCACACGCTTTACTTTTACTTAACAGCCATAGCAACAGAGTATATTTCATCTTGTCTCTCAGCAATTAGAAAATTAAAATTGAGACACTTGATGAGTCAGTGAAAAACACATCCTACTATGATGTTATGGTCAAATTAGAGCCACCAAAGCCAAAACTTTGTTTATTTAGGTAAATGAAATAGATTTTTAAACACAGGACATGATTAAGGACTTTGTGTATATCTGATTTGAAGGAAGGAACTCCTCAATGTGTATATATGTGACTGCTTTTGTTAGTGTGCGGGTGTGTTCTGAGGGGATGTACTTTTCTAAACACATTCGGAGGCACACATAGGAGGTCGCCCTGCCAGTTTGGTCCTAAAGCAGCAGCTTTTTTTGCAAACATTAAATCATGTCAGCAGAAGGATGAGTTTAGTCATTCCTAGGTGGGTCTGGTGCTTGAGTGGGTGTGTGTTCATTTAAAAAAAAACATATATATGATCTAACCAGTTATCTGATATTATCTTTAGGAGAATACGTGATTCAGGGCACGCAGTTTGAATCCTGCAGTACTGTTGTTTTTACACGTACAAACATTACGCAAATGGGAAAATGGCATAGAAACAAACAAATGGGAAAACAGCATAAAACAACCGGATATTCCAAAGGTTTTAATAGGCCTGATGACAGTTTTACTAAGTTCCTCACTGATAGTTATTTTTATAGCTACTTCTATTTTCTTTCCCCCATTTTTTTTAGATTAGTATTGTGTTTGATTCCTGTAAATCTCCACCCACAGGAGTCTGCATTTCTTGCAACAGTAACCTGTATCTTTTGGGACTTGCCTTGGAGGGGTAGATCTCTGAATGGACAGAAGTTCTCATATCAAGTCTGAGTTTAGCTTTTCAGCACTCAAGCTGTCTCTTTCATGAACACTGAACCCCCAGTAGGGTCGTTGCTGTAGGAGAAACACACTGTTTAACCATTTGTAGAGCATAGAAAAGGTTAAAAGGAACCAAATTAATGTGGATGTAATCCTCCCAAACATCACATGAGATACAAGTTTGAGAGTCTCGTTACACTCATTTATGATTTGCTGCAGAGGCATCTGGCCACATAACAGGAATGTTGTCTTACTATATCTTCTCTTCTAAACCACTTTTGAAAGTGTGTTATAATGTTGTCATAACTCCTCTTAAGTGTTGCAATTCGTCATAGAAAAGTAATCTAAATTAAACTGTTATAGTTTCCTCTCAACTGACTCTCAAACCCTTTTAAACAAATAGCATAATTTCCAAAAGTAAACATTAGAATTAGTTTTGTACGCAATGTAGATATAAATCACCGTGGATGTAGTGAGACTGATGTGTCACATCTGATGTGGCAGATTAAAATTCATTATCATATTTTTATTAACACTGTTGCTATTTACTTTTTGTATCCTAATTGTGCCTATCAATTAGACCTCATTTCCAAGCAGTATGGTGTTAATAATAGCACAATTTCTTTGGACATCTCCATTTACAATACAACATTATCTTAGCCTCTATTCTTTCTGTGCAAGGTTTCTGCTTGTATGCTGTTTTTTTTTTTTGTGGTCTATCCGAAAAAAAAACACATATATATATATATATATATATATATATATATATATTGATATACAAATGACCTCTTTTATTTTGTTATGGCGCTTTGAAGATCAAAATTGTTCTGATCACAGTGGTGTGATTGTAGACCCCAAAGAGTTAAGTGAAATACTCAACATGTTCCTGGCCGCAACACAAGTTTAGAGTGGGATAAATCCATTCTTCACAGTGCAGAAACATTCTTTTAATGAATTTTTGTTTTCTTTTTTTTTTTTAATACTCCACATTCATTCATTATAATAAAAAAAACAAGCCTCTTTAAACGGAAACACAACCTTTGTGGCTACAGTCTCCATGAAGGTCGCAGTTGTTGTTCCTGCACAGTAGAACCCAACACCACCCTACAGAGTCTGTTAAGCCTTCTTGCAGGTCATTTGCAATATCTCAGCAGTGTTAATGTAACTTTCCAACAATCTTACAAGGAGTTTCATTAGTTTTATTGATCTTGACTTCACCTCCAACATTCCTGTTACCTTCCATGTCTTAATCACACATCAAACAAAGGAAACAAGTTTCTTCTACTTTGTGGGCATTAGGTATTTTAATCTTTTTAAAGTGCTATACAGCTGCTTTGCTTGAAGGAGCAAATTGCTTTCAGTTGTTGGGGCATGACTTGAAGAATCACAACATCCGTAAGATTTGTTTTTGAATCACTTTGTGGTGCCTAACAGTGATTTTAAATTTCATCTTATTTATTATAATTTCTAAAACTGCATAAATAAAAAAATAAACCTCTAATATTGTTTGCAAAATTGTAAACAATGTTTCAACTTTGATAATATTATCTTTAGGGAAGATTTTTATCTTGTAGTCATGTAAGTGTTTATAGTAAAATAAGTCTTTGTAAGGTGTGCTTTTTGCATACCACTGAATTTAATTTAATGTAAATGTAAATGTGTGCTGTATTATGGCAACTTGATGACACCTGTTTAGGTAGAAAGTGTCCTACAAATAACAGGAAACAATTGACAGATGTTGAATATCACCAATTTGGTCTCAAAAAACCTGGACGCTTCACACTTTTTATAATGTGTTTTTTATGTCCATTTGTAAAGTTTGTTGATAGACACAAACAGCAGTAACAACAACAACCACTGTGTTTGAATATTAAGCAATACATTTATTGAATTTACATGATAATATCATTATTTTCATGTGCCCCTTTGTTCAGTACTGTGGAAACCCACATATAACTTAGAGTTCTTTGCAGAACTATGATGTGGTCCAAATATGCCACTTACAATGATAGCACTATTCTATTTGTTTATATTAATGTAAGTATACGGTATGTACCACAAGCAAGCAGAGCTTCATATGGAAAGCATCATGAAAAATTATTTGAAGCAGTGTAAGCAATGTTCATGTCATTTCTAATTGCAATACATCTGCAAAATAGTCACTGGCAGTCCAACAGAATAATTGTGTAAAAATTAAATTAATTCATGGGCATTGATCATTAACTGTTTTTATTTATTGTATCACTGTTGAGTGACTGCTTTAAAGTTAAATGTGATTACTAATAAGCACAATTAAAGTTTGTTGAACTTGGCCAACTCTTCTCCCTTTGCCTTGTTAGTTTACCAACTCACTTTCAGCACATCATCAATACTAATATAGACTTAAATTTGAATACGCTTAAAATGATGGAGACAACTATGAGATAACGTAGTATTTTAATCTCATTAGTTCCAATTTACAACTATGCAGGGAACCTTTAATAAGTGTAGGTTTAACAAAATAGGTCAAGTTCCAGCTTGATCTTATAAAGATGGATTATGAATGAAAGTCCTCAATTCCATACCAGCTCCCAATTAGTTCCCCAAGTGTGACTACATAAGGATCAAACTGTGTGAGGATATTTTTGGAGCTTTAGAGCTGCTTTTAAATGAAATGAATTTGTTTAAATATGTGATTCTTTTTCTTTTCGCAGCAATTCTGATACATTTATAGGGGCAGGAGTATGAGTAACTGTGTGCTGTGGTAGACCAACATTTGTCCACAGAAATGCCTTTTTCTCATAAGAGTCACATTACAGGCATATAGCTTGTCACTTTCTGCAATTACTCCTTAATGGCTTTGCTTGTGAGGCCTCATGGCTCAACAAGGCGACTCCACGTAGTCGTTGTCTAGACGTGGGTGAAAAGGGGAGGCAAGTGAGCGACTGATGATTATAACCCGAGGTGCAAGGCAGTCATCCCTTCGGTGTAAAATGTTCCAAATGAGCATAGCTGCAGCCATTGTGGCCAGAAGGCAAGCCACTATGTCCACATAACAGGAATAGGACAGGTGTGTGTAGGGCCCAATCCTGTAAAACGTCACAAGTCCGATTACGAGCACAAAACCTACACAAGAGCAGAAAGAGGGGAAAAAAAGATGTCAGTTAAAAATGAATCCGCCAACATCTTAATGTAAAGTAGAAACTGTGTTTATTTTATTTTATTTTTTTATTTTATTTTATTTTATTTTATTTTATTTTATTTTATTTTATTTTATTTTATTTTATTTTATTTTATTTT
>JBAMHW010000024.1:15559946-15575486 GCA_037177495.1 Rhadinocentrus ornatus | reverse complement strand
ATTTTATTTTATTTTATTTTATTTTATTTTATTTTATTTTATTTTATTTTATTTTATTTTATTTTATTTTATTTTAGGGAGGGGACTGGGGAACAATTACACTTAAAATTAGTTTTTTGTTTTTTTTAAATATAATATAATAATATTGGAGTAAAACTAACGGGACAGATCTACATTCAGCCTCACTACCAACAAAGTTAAAAAAACAAAAATAGATATAAAAATATTCCCTTGCTTATTTGTTTTCAATCAAGTTTTCTTTGTTCTAGGAGATACGTTTCGTTTTCTGTGATTGTGCAGGTATTTATCTCTATTCCTTGCATAGTAAAAAACAAACAACAACAACAAAAGCAAAAAAAAAAACTGAACAACAAAAAGAGAACAGTTGAATGTTCAAGTACATAAAAAAAACACAGTTTCCTCGAATGGAATCAAGGTGTAAATGTAGTGATGGGTTTTTAATAATCCTACATGCTCCATGTGCATACAAATCCCCATTATCCTGTATTTTTACTGTTGGCCTGGAGCTCTGTATGGGGCCTTTGAATTAGGAAATCTGTTTCCTCTTTAGATTAACTTCTTAGATCTCAGATTAAAGTCCTCAAAAGCATAAAAATATCACAGCGGAGGATGCATGCTCTGAAAATCCTTTGTTATGTTTTATCTCTTGATTTCTTTGATTCATAGAAGTGTAACTCACGCAACGAGGAACTCCTGTTTTCATGCAAAACTAGAAAGCCACAGTCTTCAATTTCATGCTGTTTCTTTGATATTCACTTTGTTTCATACTTTATTCATAGCATGTGCTTTTTGTCCTTGCCATTAAAGATAGCTATAAAGTAGTGCTTTTTAAATATTCTTCATTTGACTCCTCTTCCACTGCATTCAGTGTAATTGACCAGAATAATCTATGCCTGAAAACTTGCCCATTAACAGTGGCATGAATACGAGGGGCCGAAAATAAAGACTGGAAATAGGGATGTTAGTGCTTTAGGATATGAATGGGTACATTTCCTGAAGCAGTCAGTGGGACGTGTGGAGGAAATTCATTTATATTTCATTGTGCACTTCTACAGTAAGATGACTGTCATTGTTTTGAGTGAGGATGTGGGTAATTGTGTCTGTATATCATTGCATGTCTACCACTGTGTGTACACATAGAATGCAACTGTTTGCTCAATCTGCTCATGTTTAACCTGTCTGGCTCCTTATCCAAGATAATGAATAATCTCCTGTCCATGTTCCAGCCAGTTCAGGCTGTGTGAACCTCTTTTTTGGCACAGACTTATCTCTTAGACTTCCTTCCCGTTCTTCCTCTTTCCATCCTTCCTTCCTTCCCTCCTTGCCACACCCTAACCCGAGGTTAATAAATTTGCTGGACATGTGACATAGACATCTCAATAACTCCTGTGTTACAGCTGCAACTTGTATTGCATTGAGGAGACATATTTGTCTCCTCAAAATTTATTTTCTACTTATTTGTGCCTTGGTATAACAAAATAACATACAATGGCTCATATTTATTGCCACCCCGGCCCCCCAATTCCTCCAAATGAAAAATATAATGCTCTGCATTTCAGAGGGCAATGATCTGCACAGACGTTTGTGTCTACTTAGAAAATAGATTCCAGCGTTGACTACTTGGATGATGAGTCCAGTTCTGTGCCTTGTAATCTTGACCAGCTAACACTGCTTAGATGTTGCTCTGTGTAGCTTTATTCTGTTATTCAACACTCTCACACTTGACGCATAATTCAAGAGTATTTTGGCAGCTCTAAAAATGAAAACATTGCACCAGAGAAAGAGAGCGATGGGTGAAAATGTCTCCATTCATTCAGAGATGTAGCCCATTCACTGACTCACTGGGGGAGGGCTAAAGTAGGAACAGGGAATGGATTGCTGAATGGAAGCAGTTTGTACAGCTATCTTTACTCTAAAAATATAACTCCTTTACTTGAATGGGAATTTAGTAAACTAAATCCTTTTTTCACATGTTTTTCAGCCTTCATTTTCAGAAGTCAGTGTATAAGTGTGATTTTAATTATAGATACATCTGATGACAATGTCGATCTGATTTTTCAAAAGAAATTTGCTACGGATGGAATTGATATGCAAAGGATGAATTATGTATATAGTACCCCAAATATCCAGCTCACACAAATGAATTGATTTAATCTGTAAAATGTTTAAAGCGAGAGCTCTAATCTTACTCTAATTGCTCTTGTTTACTTATATACACGATAATAAATAAGATAGCAAACTCCTTTAAGCATCTGCATGTTTACATTAACACTGTGCATAACTGTGTCATTAAAATCCACTCAAAGTACAACTGTTCCCATGATGCTCAAAAAAATTTTTCATGTTGTGTTAAATTAAACGAATATGTGTGTTTTTGACCTTATTGCAGCACTGTTAGCCACTGTAAACTGAACAACAATTTTTCCAAGGTATAGTAGAAAAAAAAAAGCGAGGAACACATTCAACATCAAAAAAAGATATGGTCTGTAAGTGACCTAAAGTTCTTGAAGAGCCATGACATCAATTTCTTTCATTGCTCATATTTAGTTATATAGATTATTTAAACTGACAAAGTTGTTTTAAAATGTAAATTGAGAGAACCCAAGTCAATAATGTTTGCAGGATAACAGTAATCAGAGACATAGTTTTACTTAGTGTAACTCAAATTGTGCACATATGACCTAATTTACATCCCTCTGAATTGACTCAATGCTCTATTTTTATCTATTCTGAAATGCGCATATTCTATTTTTGATTGGGAACAACCCATTTGCTAAGAAACATGTTGTCTTGTTACTCATCAGTGGTATTGACCCTACATGGTGACAACAGAAACTATATTTAAATGCTAGGGAAATAGGTGTGTGCTATTTATTTTCTTTTTAGACAAAGATATTTTTTTTTATTTGTCACTGCCTATTAATCATTCTTTTGTTCTTGGTAACTGAAGCTGGGTTGGTAGGATCTTCATCCTACCAAAGGGTTTGGATCAAAGTCATCCCCCTGCAGTAATGTGAGCTGAATACACTAATAATAAAATGGATAATTTATTTGCTGTTACTCTTGGATATTCTTTAAACACAGACATAAAAGATAGGCCGGCTTATCTAGATCAAGGCAATTCCCACCCTGTTGTAACTTGTACAGCAGGACATTTCTCTACCAAAATACACTATAAACACACTATCACAACACACACAATCATATATGCACATAATCCTGCGCGCAAGTATGCACACAAACACACAGTCCCTGTTGAAAACCGTCTTTCCCGTTCATTCCCCCTCCCCTATTTTTCCTTCTTCAGCTCAGGGGTTTGCATAACAGGTAGTCACAGACATTTCCTCGTCCTGAGCAGGGATATCCTGGCGCCCGACAGTCGCTCCCTGGTTCGCTGCAGCTCTGGCCCACGGACTCTGGGCTAGGATTAAATTTAGACCCAGAGCAGACCCCTTTATGCTGCTCCAATACTATGCAGCTGAGCGACCACTGTGCACAACACAACACACTTCCTCAACAGGGGCGCTGGGGAAGGCCATGCCAACTTATTCAATGTCACACATTGAATTGGAAGGATGAATGGTTGCTAGTGGTTAAAGAGGAGTTTGGTTTTAAGAATTGAGGAAACTTATGTCATATTGTGATGAATGCAAATAATGCCTCTTTCTGACTTATGGCCTCCTAGTGGTTGCTGTATCAACCCTCAGTTTGGTTGGTTTTACTGGAGTTTTAACACTTAATTTTATTTATTTGAAAATTATTGTGGATAGGTATACAGTTAGTCAAAGCCATTTTATTGAAATTAGTATAGTGTACTTATATTTATTTTTTATTTTTTACACATTTTTATCACATTTTCTGCATTTGACAATGACTTGTACTTCCATTTCGCAAAATATCTACCAGACATTTTTTAAAAAGGGTTGAATTTTTACGAGCTAAACACAAAGCAACAGTGCTGAAGTGTTGCCTTCAGTGAGGGACTGTGGGATCTCACTGTTCACTGTAACTTTATACACTATTTAAGACAGGCTATTTCTCTGTCTCCAATGATAATATACAAACTATTTGTTAGATAGTTGCTCTCAAATCGTGCTGCATGCTGAAACTTACTGGCGAGCTGGAAGAGTGCAGCAATGGCCTCCTCCCACCACTGAGATTCCTGTGTGATGAAGGGCAGCTCCATCAGGCCTAGAAGGAAGATCAGCTGACCGGCAGTCAGGGCCACTGTCGCCATCAGGTTGCAGGCTCTCATCATGTTAAACTGCACTTTAGGGAACCAGAAGAAAAGTTGTGTCACATCTGTGGTTTTGTGTTGTGAGTATGGCTCTATACATACCACTAGCAAGACCAAGGCTTAATAAAACATAAGAAATGTAGACATGTTTAAACATTGAACAAATAGTGCACAATCGTAGCATGGTGGTGTTGATATGGTTTCTCCATTTTCATGAATGGTGAGGTAACACTTTGCTTAACAGTTGTAAACAGCACTGCATTGTTTCTAGTAAAGCTTGCCAGTAGAAGTTCAGTGTTTCCCAAAGTTATTCCTGAATGGCAATTTCTCAATGGGGCTTAATTTAGGAAAGCACATAAATCCATCACAGAGCTGTGACTGTTTACTTAAATACTTGAAGTCACTGGGCAAAGTGAAAGCCAACAAAAGACCTGGACTTTTACATAATAGACATTCTGTAAATTCTTGGCTTAAATCCATGGCTTTCTGTTTTGAATACATTAGATAAACCTCAAGACAAGAACATTTTTGGGCATTTATGAAGTTGTCTTGGTGGTTCCCCCTGTTAGTGAATAGTTTCATATGGAAACAACAACAACATAGCATGATGCCTCAGCATCGTCTTGGTTTCCTTAGTATTCAAAGTGAACCAGGCAACAAATTCAGAAAAAGACTGAACAGTTGTTTTCTAATAAGTTCTTTTGCAAAGCATAGCCTAAGTAAGATTGTTACATCAAGCTTAAAAGTCAAAGTGAAGTAAAAACTTACATTTAACAGTGCTGCGGGATTCTTGGTAGCCCGCATACTCAGAGCCCCATCCAAGGCTTTCACACTGCCTTTGTGTCCCTTGCACCTTACTGCCTGCTTGGAGGTCATCACGGCCCTTTTCCCCTGCACTGGGACACATTCGCCACAGTCCCACGCTCCGTTTGAGTCCATCTTCCAAGGCCTGAAGGACCCAGCTTGGAGTGAAAGCTGCAACATTGTTTAGGATCAGGGACAGCAGGGCTACCAACACCGCTGCGGCCACCAGCCTCTGCACGGCCATGCGACGCCCGGCGCCCGCCACCTCACCCCCTCCGTGGTGTCCCTCCTGCAGCTCCTGTTCCTCTTCAGTCTGCTGCTCACTCCTCTCCTCTGGGCCAGAGGCACTAGCAGTGCTCTGGGCCCCCTGACTCGTCTCCACAACTTCCTCTTCTTCCAGCTGTAGGCTAGTGTTGTTCCAGCTCACACAGATGAATTGATTTAAGACTTAACTAAAGAACATCTCCATTCATCCTCATTCAGGAGTTGGTTGTCGTTGCAGCAGATCCTCAGCCCTCCTCCTCAGACAGCAGTGCAGGTACCTGGGGATTAATCCAACTGATACCTGGGTCCATTCCACTGGCTCTGGCTGGCTGCAGCTTGACTCCTGGATCTCAGTCCTTGCTTTGTACTTTATCTTTTCTTTTTTTCAGTACTTTGCTAAATGCACGTGTCTGACTTCAGGGAGTGCAGCTTGTTTCTCTGTGTAGGTAGTAGTTTTTCTTCTTTTCTCTTCAGCTGCGCCACATTGCTTTTAAAGAATAGATGAAAAACGATGGATTCTTCAGACCGCGTTGCTAGGAGCTGACTTGTTTGTGGCTTTGCATAGAGTAGCCAGTGCTGTATTAAATTGGAGTGCCCCTGCTGCCTGACTGGAACAAGAAGTTCTCTAGCCCACCTCCTGCTGCTTCTTTCTGTCTTGCTCCCCCCTCTCTGTCTCTCTTTTTCTCACTCGCAGTTTCTCTGCAAATACTCAAGGTCAGAGTTGAAATGTGTGGGAGCTGCTGTTCATCATAGTCCGAGACATCAGTTCACAGCTGTAGCTAACTTTAAACAGGCAGTGCTCTCCTTCATGGTCACTTTAAATATGCACATGTCTGTGTGTAAGTGTGGCTATGTGAGTGTCAAAAAGACCCCATCTTAGACGTCACTGTTTGGTGTATTCTTTTGTCTGGAGACCAGGGGGCGTTTGCTAAAGTCCTCCCTCTCGTGTGCAACAAACACAGCCCGCTAGCAACAGGATGTGTTTCCTGAGAGAAAAAGAGGATGGGAAGAGGGGCCAAATATAGACCTGTTTCTTCTCTTGTCTTTCCTTTTCTGGCTCTCTAGACCTCGTTGCTTTGTGTGTAGTGAGCATTACTTTTCTCAGTGTATTCCATGACCATTCTGAGTAAGATTTTGGCTGACATTTATTGCTCTTGCCTTCTTATATTTCACTTGGCCTGTATTGCTCCTCTTACAGCAGGGCCCCTAAAGATTTGGGGTATTTCCTGTTGCCTAACTTTCAATAAACAACCCACATCTGTATCTGCTAAAGCAAAGAGGAGGGAGTGGATGCAAATAGAGACCAGATGGCTGTGGAATCTGAAATTTGTAGCTGAAACTAAAATAAAAGGGCCGATGAGTAAATTTCCGTCAGCAAGACAAAAGTTACCATTTAAAAAAAAATTTAAAAAAATGAAAAGACTGAATGAAAATGATGTTTTCTGGTTTGGGTTTAAAGTCCAAAAGTCAAACCTAATTATTTCATGAATTGCTTTTGTTAATATTGCGCTTCAGGTCTTTTGTTGAAGTAGAACTTTAACCCTTGAGGCTCTGGATTTTTAAAATATTTTAATCAAATTTGTCACAATTTATACAGGAAGTAAACCACAAATAAGTGGAAAAATACCATGCAGCAACATTGTATGATTTTTTTCCAAGTAGGAAATCTTTATCTGATGTACGTAAATATGTACAACTGTTTTCACTGTTATATCTGAATAATAAAATACCATTGGAATGAGCCACGCATTACCCTTGCAGACAGCCGTTTCTCTTGTCTTTGTAGTAAGGCAGTATGGGAAAACATGGCACGGATGTGTGTGAAAACTCGCCGGTTGGATGTAGCACGCGTGTGCCTTGGGAATATGGGGAATGCCAGGGCAGCAAAAGCACTGAAGAAGGCCGAGGCAGAGCCTGAACCAGAAGCCCAAGTGGCGATGTTGGCCATTCAACTCGACATGCTGGTGAGATTTTTTAAATATTTGAGTGTAAATGGTGGGTTACTTTATAGAAAAGACAGAATTTTATTAATATTTTGATTTAAAATAACCATCTGTAATACGTTTCTTAAAAACTAAAAGAACATGCATTTAAAAGCAGAAAATGTCAGAGAAAAACAAAGACATGCCAACTTCTTATTCTCACAGCTTATTATATCAATCTAAACGTGAAAATATTTTCTTTCATATTTTTCATAGATAACCTGATGTCCAACATAAAATAAAGCCACATCCTTTAGCTACAAATTACACATCCTCTTTTTAGGTCCAACATGTCACCACAAAATAAAGGGACTTTCCTGACTGAAAGCATTTATCTTTCCATCATCTTTTCCTGTTCTCCAACAGGAAGATGCAGAAAAGTTGTACAAGAGCTGTCAACGCCATGACCTGCTGAACACTTTCTATCAGGCCTCAGGCCAATGGCAGCAAGCTTTGGAGACAGCTGAAATTCACGACCGCATCCATTTGCGTACCACCTACTACAATTACGCCAAATACTTGGAGTCCATGGGAGACAAAACTCTGGCCCTTGCTTAGTAAAAGACTGATTGCATTGTTTCATAACCGTGATACAGTAGTTTGTAAGGCTGTATGTTTACCATGAAAACAAAATATGATTATGAACCTTTTTTTGTTACAGCTATGAAAAATCAGACACACACAGGGTTGAGGTGCCCAGGATGCTCCAGGATGACACATCATCTCTAGAGATTTATGTTAACAGAATGAAAGACAAGTGAGTAAAGACTGCAGTCGGTGTCCTAAAATGAAGAATGTGCATGCACTAATATTGGCCTCATTTTCTCAAACCAGGAGCATCTATAAGTGGTGGGCCCAGTACCTGGAGAGCCAGTCAGACATGGACTCAGCACTGCTATTTTATGACCTTGCTCAGGATTACCTCTCTCTGGTTCGAGTCCACTGCTACATGGGGAACATTCTGGAGGTAATCATTCAAAACAGTGTTTTATTCAAAAGAATTCTATGCTGAGGACACAGTTAAACTTTTTTTGATTTGTATATTGCACCACTTAGATAGAAAAGTATTAAATTAATTGAATTTATTCAACTTCTACAGCAGTGTAACATTCATTTTATTGAAACAGTAATGATATTTTATGCAAGATCTTGATTCAATGCAAAAAAAAAAAAAAAAAGTCTAATGAGCATACACACTTTTTAGTCAATAAATGTAATATGTTTTTATTTATAAACCAGGCTTCTCAGATAGCCAATGATACAGGAGACAGAGCAGCATCGTACCACCTGGCCAGACATTATGAGGGTCATGATGATATCAAACAAGCAGTTCATTTCTACACACGAGCCCAGGCCTATAACAACGCCATCCGGCTTTGTAAGGTAAAATATTCCACTGTGTACCTGCCAGTCCAGCAACAGGAAATCAGCTGCAAATCTTAGATAACCTGCCAATTGGTATATCTAAATATACTTTAGTGTTTTTCTGAGCAGTTTATTGACTTGGGTGTGTCTGACCAGGAGAACGGCCTTGATGACCAGCTCATGAACCTGGCTCTGCTCAGTAACCCAGAAGACATGATGGAGGCTGCCTGTTACTATGTGGAGAAAGGCACCCACATGGACCGTGCTGTTTCACTCTACCATAAGGTCACTAAACGTTTGGACTGATGTAGTCTAAGTCCTTCCACAAGGAGGCACTAATGCAATAAAAAAAGTCTTAATTGAAACGGTAATGAATTAGCTGAACTGTAAACCAGAACTTTAGCAGTATGTTTTTTCTGTGCTTTTTTTTTAGGCTGGTTACATCTCCAAAGCTCTGGAACTGGCCTTTGCCACCGAGCAGTTCTCTGCACTTATGCTCATTGCAGAAGATCTGAATGAAAACTCTGATCCAGCCCTACTAGCCCGCTGCTCTGACTTCTTCATCACCCATTCCCAGTATGAGAAGTCAGTGGAGTTACTGGTGGCAGCTAAGAAGGTACCTGTGTGATGCATTTTCACATTCCTAGAATGTATTTATCATTTATCATGATACTTACATGGATGTCTCCTCATATTCATGCACCCATAGTACCATCAAGCCCTGGAGCTGTGCTTGACCCAGAACCTGACAATCACAGATGAACTGGCTGACAGAATGACTGTAACTGACTCGAAAGACATGTCTGAAGAGGCTCGCAGGGGACTGCTGGAAAAGATAGCTGACTGCTGCATGCGACAGGGAAACTACCACTTGGCTACTAAGAAATACACACAGGCAGGCAACAAACCCAAGGTAATGATGTGACTTGTTATATAAATATTCTTTAAACTCATTAAAGAGACAAATTAAAATGATCTGGTCTGCCAGCCTGATGTGCCATATAGTGGACACACACTAACATAAACACGTGCAATGTATGAATATTCATTTTCTAAGTAGCTTTATTTAGATTTTTAAGCTGTTTTGAGCTGTGCTTGTTTTCTGTCTGTCCAAATGAGCATAACTGTAAAAGCTTAAATTATATATTCTCTGTGTTTCTTTTTAACAGGCCATGAGGGCACTCCTCAAGTCAGGTGACACAGAGAAAATTATTTTCTTTGCCAATGTTTGTCGTCAGAAAGAGCTTTTCATCATGGCTGCCAACTATCTCCAGTCTCTGGACTGGCGTAAAAACCCAGAGATCTTAAAGACAATCATTGGTTTTTACACTAAAGGCAGGGCACCTGACCTGCTTGCTGGTTTCTATGAAGCGTGTGCTCAGGTAGGGCGACACTCCTTATGAAAAGAAAATTATTCCAAGTGCTTATTGTCTATTAATGGTTGTCAATGTCCATTCATAGAAAAAGGAACTTTTGTAAAGTATGAAAAGAAAATCGGATGATTTGAGGGAAAGTAGTTAAAATGTTGTTTTTGTTTTGTTTTTTTAAACTATGCCTTAGGTGGAAATTGATGATTACCAAAACTATGAAAAGGCCCTAGATGCACTGACTGAGGCATTCAAGTGCCTTTCGAAAGCAAAGGACACTTCAGGTGGACAGCAAGAAGCAAGACTAGCTGACCTGCAGCATAAGGTCACACTCATCAAGAAGTTTGTCCACATACGCAGGTAAGATTAAAAAGTATTATAATGCGTGGACTTTTTTAGCTTCTAGACACATTTGGCCAAGAAAACACTGCTCTCACACACTTTAAAATAAAATTGTGTTTCATTCTTTATTTAACACAGCTATCAACAGCGGCAAAGTTCTTTGCCTGTTGTTATTCCCTCCACAGGATTTCAATAGAAATCTAGTCTGGTTTACTTGGGTTTTTCATATTTCTTCTTTCCAAACTGTTCCTCTTCCAGCATTCTTTGGTATAATGAATAATTCCTTACCGAGTAAGTGAAGCAAAAAAACAAACGAACAAACAAAAAAATAAAATAATTGTTGAACTATTAAATTCCTCTCCAGATTCTTAGATATCGTGAAGGTTTCAGATCTTGACATTTTAGCACCACAGGTTTCTCCCGTCAACTCATTAAGAGGTTCTAAACATTTGCACCAAATCCAGAAGCCCTGACTGACCAAATTTAAGGCTAGCAATTTACATGATAGTAGCTCATGTGTGTTTGTTTTTGTATCATGTTGCTATGCTCTTAATTTTATGAAATTTAAAGGTTTTCTTGTTTGCAGGCTTTATGCTGAGGATACAGATGAAGCGGTGAGGTTATGTGAAGCTCTGCTGGACGAGCCAGCGTTGGACCCTGCTGTCAGGATTGGAGATGCATTCGGTTTCCTTGTTGAGCACCACTGTCAGCAAGGCAACTTCCAAGTGGTGACTGTTATCTCTTTTTTTAAGCGTTTCAATTAATTTAGTTCATTATATATTTAAGAATTAAACATAAAGTAAATTTTTGTTAGCTATTATTTATCTATAATGAAAATCTATTCAGTTAAATTTATAAAACTAAAATCCTAATAAGTCTTTTATTGTTTTTGTGTTTGTTTGTTTCCCTTCTCTCTCTCCAGGCCTACCATAAGCTGGAAGAACTACAGAAGCTGCTGCCATCCCAGAACGTCAGGTACTACCTTACCCAAGCCAGCTTACAGGCCCTTCAGAAAAACATGGGTATACCTATGGAACCTGCTGACCACAGAAACAGTGAGAGGGAAGAGGATGAAGTGGAGGAAGACTTGAATATGTCTTAATTGTGTCTCAGTGGCATTATTATTTATTTGTTTGTTTGTTTTTTGTTTTTTTGTACATACAGTCTCTTACAGGCTCTTTTTTAGACCGGTAACGACTGTGCAGCTACTTCTGTATAAAACAGCAACAAATAGGCACAGAAACAGGTTGCAATAAAAGGGTTACAGCGACCACTGAGGCGCATACAAAACAATGTTGGGTGAAGGCTGCACCAAGAGCACATCAAGTTGATGAACACAGATTGTTTTAAGTTTATCCTCACGTCTGTCTTTGTGGTTTACAAGCATTTGGTACAATGTATTTTTTAAACTTGGCTGATGTAAATACATTAAATGTGGCAAAACTTCTGTATTTTGCAACTATTTTTGATAACCTGTAAGACCACCTCTACTAGTATATGACATTTGTTTCTTTACTTTGTAAAGTTCTTATAATAAAACACTTTTAGACTAAAATCAGATGTTTTGTGTCAGTAGTGGTATTTATAGACCTGCAGTAAATATAATAGACCAAGTAAATTTGTGAAACTGGTAAAAAATTGTTTTGGTTAATTGAGTTTGCTGACAGTAGTTTCTATTTAAGCCAGGAGTAATTACCATTAATGTACACTTGCATGCGGTAACCAATTTGATCTTGTAAACACATTTATAAAAGGGGAGATGGACACTAGTTTAATAAATTAATACCACCATGATAGTTAATTCAGATGTTTTTATTTAATTTAAAATTTAGGCTTGCAAACAAACTGCAAAGTATGTGCTAAATTACAAAGATTTTTCATATCGATTGAACACTAGATTAAATGTATGTTTGAAAAAAATTATTATTTAAAACATCAGAAAATTCTGTCGACAGCCAGAAAAAGATTTTTCATGCGTAGCACAAAACCAAGAAGATTGTACACATTGTTTTCTCATTTAAAAAAAATTGCAATTGGAATCCGACAAAAAAATAAAAAATCACAGAATAATCTCATAGGAGAGTGAGGGTACACCACGGACAAGTTGCCAGTCTATCATAGAGCCAACGCAGAGAGACAAATGTTTCCAGGGAGAATTTAGAGACAAATATTAAACTTAGAAAGCACTGGGCTGTGAGGAATCTAGATAAAAGCTCCACCCCTATCAGATCTTTTAGATTAAATTTTGCTTATCCAATTCTCCTCTAGTTTTAATTTTTTCCCTTTATTATTAATTCAGTCCATGGATAGTCAAGAGATACTGAAACATTGTAAATGATGTCATTTGTGATATCTTAGTATGGTTCAGTGGTACCCAAACTGGAGGGCGGGCCCCCAGGGGGGCCCAGAGCCATGACAGGGAGGGCACAGCAAGGCTAAATAAAACTCATAGGCTGTGTCCGAATGTCCACCCTACTCCCTATCCCCTCGTTAACTACATAGAGCTGCACTACATAGCACACTACACAGTGCACTAATTTTCTTGGCGATTCGGACACGAAGCTACCTATTTTTCCTCGGCGCAGACCACGTGACTATATTATAGTAACCATCGACGCTCACTACTTTTCAAGATGCATTGTGGGTAATTTTGAGTGCCCTACTTTTGACTCTCTGGACATTTGGACACCCCTACAAAATAGCGTGACACCTATATAGGGCACTATGTAGGGAGTATGGACACAGCCATAGTTTCACACTGCCAGCAAAACATGGACACATTTGTGAAAGTAACAATGGGCAAACAATGATGAATCAAGAACAGAGATTTCAACTTCCAATGTTAATGGTCAATGGTGGGTAATGAAGACAGACCAGTGTGTTGGATGTCTCAAAATATCAGCATCTGACAGTATGAAGCCAAACAAGTAACGTTTCCTGGTTTAAAAAATCTTACACTTTCCTCACAGCTAAGTTTATCATTCCTTTTGCCACTGACATGGCTTTGAATGTAGTTCACGAAGAAGCAGCCAATAAACTAAAGACTATCTCGTGGCACATTTCTTCGTACGTTTCATTTAAGCTTTGGAGTGAATGTGGTACTGGAATCAGGGGGGCTTGACATTATTGTTCTTAATGAAAAGGGGGCCCTGCAAAAAAAGTTTGGGAAACACTGGTATAGATGGACAGAAAATTGCTGTTATCTCAATTGTTGTCACAAGAGGGCGCTGTTGTCCATGAAATTCATTAACTTCTATTTTCTTTCTTGTATTTATTTCGTTTTTGTTTTTTTCTTTAGCAAAGGACTACATGAATTACATAAAATTATTAATTATTTGTGTGTCATTACATTTACATTTTTTTTCCTTAAATAATTCTTTTTTTTATTTTGTAAAAATGAAAGTTAACATACACTACCAGTCAAAAGTTTAGACACATTTTGTTTATTGGATTTAATGGGAAAGTGTGTCCAAACGTTTGACTTGTACTGTACATTCGTACTGTGTCAATTTGAATATGAAGGTAGACAGTGTCCCCACACAGGTTTTTATTGGGTGTTGTGGAGTCATGGCAACAGACTGCTGGAAGACAGAAGCAGCTGTCGTTGGACACTTGCCCCATGAGTTTATATGGGCCCAGACTCCTGTTCTGGAAGATTACGGTGTGTCCAGAAAAGAGTCAGTAACAAACAAAAGAGACATTAATTTAAGATTTATAAATTGACCTCAAGGAAACAAAATATCATGTGACTCATGACAACAATAAGAAACAACATGGCCAAAAAAAGAAGAAAAGAGAAGCTCTTCTGGTTGCTATGTGCTTTTTTTTGGGTTTTTTTTAAAGCCGCTTAGCTGTATGTGCATCACTCTTCACTCTCACATTAGGAGGAGCTGTGTGACAAAAATTAGCAATTTTTCACCAGAGTAGAGAGAAGACTGACCAACCTAATCACTTCCAAAACAGACCTGTCCTGTTGGCTGGTCCAGAGTGAAAAGGAAACACAAGTGTAGGATATTCCTTAAAGTTTCTTGACAATTCTCTCAGATAGCTAAGAAGCTTGGAGAGAAGAAAAATGACCACAAACAAGAGGAGAAAGAAGTATCAGGCAGAATATTTGAGCTGAAACTCAAGCTAAGAGTTGTCCACATCAAGATGAATGCTATTGAAAGTTGGAGATAATATCAGGAAGATGAATTGATGTACTAATTTCAAAGATGTGCATCTATATGAAAAATGACTGGCTTAGCTAAGCTGAGGTTGTGTTTTATTATTCCCCCACTGGTTTAATTCTTAACTAAAACGGTGGGATAATAGAACTTTAAACACAACAAAACAAGCTGTCCAGAGAGCCTCAGTTAACGAGACACTTGTCTGAAAGTAAAAGAGAAGAGCGAATGAGACTGGACAGAGAAGTACACCACACTGAAGACGACATGCCAAGTTCTGGCCGATGTCCATGAAAGAGAAATGGCCCAGAGCAATGAGATGAGTTTACAGTACACCCTCCAGAGGCAACTGGAGGAGCCGCAGCAGAGTGTGAATGCTACTAAACATGGCTTTAATCAGGTATGTCACAAAATAGTCAGGGTGGGACATTGTTAACCAGTTAGTACCAGACGTCCCATGTTGGGACATAGAAAATAAATATGTATTTTATTCAGTCTCCCTATCAAGTACCTAAACATGTACACATTTGGAGAGCTAAGATTATCGAGATTTGAATGATTTATACCATTACAGGCTAAAATCATGACTGTAGATTCAATAAATATTTATTTCAGGCCAGTCACAAATAGAATTTAGCTGTGAAGTCATACTATACTCCAAGAGCAGATAATAGTGCTACAACGATGGCCCTGTTACATCAGCAAGGGTCCAGTAAATTCATCCAGTACAATGGTTGGCCCACAACAAGTCTTTTATCCATATAAACCAATTTTTGGGGCAAAAATCGAAGGATTTTAAGGTGTTAATAATGTGTTAATATGCGTTAAAGAATGTTTTTAATGAAATCATGAGACACTGAGATGCTCACGAGTCTTTTACAACCTTATACTGTATACAGTATTTTCAACAGTCTAATATTTTCTTTCTTTCTTTCTTTCTTTCTTTCTTTCTTTCTTTCTTTCTTTCTTTCTTTCTTTCTTTCTTTCTTTCT
>JBAMHW010000024.1:15543052-15559846 GCA_037177495.1 Rhadinocentrus ornatus | reverse complement strand
TTCTTTCTTTCTTTCTTTCTTTCTTTCTTTCTTTCTTTCTTTCTTTCTTTCTTTCTTTCTTTCTTTCTTTTTTTCTTAAATTCCATCCATTTTATATCATTGCATAAACAGCCTGAGTCATAAGTTCCAAATGAAAAAATCTGAGACTATTTCTGCACGTGTTTCACAGGCGTTGGTAAAAGTAATTACAGTTTAAGTTCCTGGGTACCTCAATAGCTTTTTTAATTCAGCCTCTTTTACATAGCTGCTTGAAAATCAAGATGGTATTAAGTACATCCTGGAGAAGAAGAAGAACAGAAGCAGTAGAAGAAACTGGAGGAGAAAGTGTGAGGGCTACTTAATGTTTGCCATCAGCTTGTGCACCATCTGGATTAGGATAAAATGCCATTATCCTTTCATTTTATCCTTTAAATCAAAGCCAGAGCTCATCCCAGACACATGTGCTATGTGGTTGCATCTGATTTTTGTTCTGACTTGTGGCTACGTTTGCTGTATATTTGTGATGTGGTTTCTTTGCTTCTTCCTGTGATGTGGCTCTGCATTTTGGTTATTCTGGTTGTTCTCTTGTGGTTCGGCCAGTGTTTGTCCATCAGGGTGGTGATAGGCAAAGAGCACCAGGAAAACAACAGAGCCATCCATTTTAGTCAGCGGAAACTGTCAGTGTTGTACAATTTCAGTTTGTTAAAAATGGTTGAAATAATTTGTGTTTTGGCTTTTTGAGGTCAGCATGTGCTGTCGAAGCCAAAAGAAAGGAGGCAGAAACTAGAGATCTCAAAGCTGCAGCTGCAAATTAAAGAGCTGAATGAGGAATACCGAACACAACTTGCTTGTTATTTACAGGACATTGCTGTAAGTAGCAGTAAACACAAAGCACCTTTAAAAGTAATGCATAATAATCTTAATAGGTTTGACAGCACATCACCATTGTTTCTTATTTGCATACTTTTTACACCAGGACTGGCTTGGAGTATATAAAAGTAAAAGAGCTGGGTAAGATGATGGTGTTTGTATTCAGCATGCTGCTTAATGTTTAGTTGTCCCACAGAGTCAGGACAACAGGACCTTATCTCTGCTGCTCACTCATTCAAGAGGAGACTGCAGAGAGGTATTGATACTTACCATACACTCCTTTCTACATACAAGTGATTCTTACTATTAGGAATTTCCATCCATGCATTTTCTGTACTGCTTATTTCAATTCAGGGTCACAGGGAAGCTGGAGACTATCCCAGCAATTAGCAGGCGAGAGGCAGGGACTATTAGGAATAATAAAAAGCAAAAACATTAATCTCATGTTACCCTTGATGATCTCAATCTCCAAAATTCCTCATGTGAGAGGAGCAGTTTTAAGCTATACAAACGGAAAATCTATTTGGTCACCATATTGACCCCAAATGTTTGGGTAATTATGGTATTTAGTATGATTTAATTAATTTACAATTACTTAATGTGGTAATGCACGGGTTGGGTCTGGTCCAGATTTTAATGGCATATATCAACTGATTAGATTTGGTCATCCTAATGGGTTTGGGTGGGTGCAGGTCGTTAAAATTGGACCTGTGCACGACTCTAGTCTTGGGGTTCTTAATCTTACCATGGTGTGCAAAATAGATGTTTTTCTGAACAGACAAAATGAGCTTTGTTTTTCTTTCTACCCAAACAATACTCGCATAACTTCCTTCTTCTTAATGCTGTATTGCATTTAGCATGCACCATTTTCTTTTCAATCCACTAGATAGTCCGTTTGCAACTGAGGCCCCAGGCTTTCAAGCCAACCAGAGTTCACTTTTTCAGTCTGCATCAGTTGGTGTTCACACTGCACCAAACAAATCTTACTATCTGTAAAAGGGGACCTCGGTCAATTTAAAGCAGGCCAAACAGCAGCAGTGTGAATGCACCCCAAGTTTCTACCTAATCCGTACTAAATACCTGGTGACACACCTTTAGACGTTAGAGGAAGCTGATTTTAGTAAAGTAGCAAATGACCTGGATCCTAACTTCCAGATATCTACTTTCACCCTGAAATCCAGCTGACTGAGAGATGAAACCAAGAAGGAGCTGCACCACCTTTGTCAGGACAAGGCGAGGCTGGACAATCAGCTGCACGCAACCGATACAGCAGGTGACACAAAAAAGAAAAGGCTGCTTTGAAGTGAATTGAGCTGTTTTTGTTTTACAAGATGAATGCTTGTATTTAGCCTGCAGGGATTCTTTGTATCCATGCTTCCCGCAAAAGCCAAAGGGAATTTGTTTTGTGAATTGTTACTGAGGAAAAAATCTACATCAAAGTTTGTGTTCTGCTACAACAGATAACACAAACAGCTGCAGAGGTAGATTGCAGATCATTAAAACTTCACTACAATTTACCTTTCTTTATCAATTGTTTTTAAGTTACTATTTTAGCTTTAGTAATTTATTCCAGCTGTGCATTTTATCTGGGAAGTTCAAGCTTTGTTCATTCATATGCTTCATGGTGCATTCAAAAACCAAAACTTTGTGGGGCTTTCAGTCCTTCAGCCTCTTAACAGCATCTGGCTACTGAACATATATTTTCAGGACATTTTACTATTTGCTGCAGTACAGAAACATCCATGCATGGACCAAAAGTTTAATTTCAAAGTGATCAGTTTGTTTTTTAAAAGAACAGATCACAATTTTGTCATTTTAGCAGGCAGGTTGTTGCACCGATGCTTCACATTCACTCTGACAATTCTGCTTAAAATGGCTGTTTTCTAAATGCCTGTGCAAAACATAAGCTGTGCATTGAGTCAAAGAAATATTTGAAAAAAAAAACAAAAAAACAATGAGGCAAGCGATAATGGAACAGATGTGTCCCGGTTGGATAAAAAGAAACAGCTGAGGAAAACTACACAGTTGGACTTACACAGTAGCATAAAGAATCTTATAGTTGTTAATGATGGTAAGATTTTTTGCATTCAGAATGTGAATGAATCCTTTTCAATGTTCGTTTTCTGCAAAAAAGGTTGACTTTGACAAAGAGCGTGCCCTTCTTATTTGCAGAGTTGCTGAGGTATGGGAGCTGCAGGGCTGATTTGACAACCACCTGCCCAAGCCAGGTTGTTGTCTTTTAAGGGGGATCAATGTTCATTTTTAGAAGAATTAGTAAACCTGAAGATAGAAACAAGATACCACAACTCTGCAGACTGCAAAGGACAGAGAACAGAGCTCAACATCATTTAAGTTTATGATAATAGTTGCAGCTGTAAAAGGTCTCCCATGTCCAGGCTGTTTTTAATTAAAAAGATTGATGCCTTTTTAATAGGTACACATTGTACATATAGAACTAACTGTGTAACCTATTTTCATTATTTAAATTAGTGTGAGACCAGTGCTTTCACATCATCAGTAGGTGGTGCTGCTCATACTGATGATTTCCTCAATGAAAGACTGCCAAAGAGATCTGGCCTTGAGAAAAAAATGCCTGGAATGTTTGCAAAGCTTATGTCAATTTCACGAGCTCAGAAGAAGAAAGCGTTGTGACAATGAGGGGTCACCCTGGTGAGAAAAATGTCATTACATGTTACCCAGACACGTACATGCCTGTGAATGCTTTCCCTGATTCCTGAGCTGTGAACGGTGAGGAAAACAAGACAGGCTTTTTCAAGGTTCATTTTTGTAATCTCAGTAGCGCTGCTCCATTTAAATCCCTTTAACGATGAAAGGATGCATGTTTTTCTTCTGTGTTTCTGGACATAGATTACAGTTGAAGAACCTGCCCAATTTAGAAAGTCTCTTCATTTTAGGAGTTAAAATGTTAGTTTGAGCCACATTGTTTATGTTGAAAAAGACCAAAATGACCGGTAAATGACAAAAAGTTGATGCACATGCTCTGGGGAATGATGGAAAAAAGAAGAAAAGATGGAAAAAGTCATACGCATGTCACCCCTATTCCTTTTTCAGGACGCCATGCCAGTCATGGCAGAGAGGTAAGGGGGGGAGCAGGGGTGTGAAAGTTTGAGAGGAATGGGAAGTGGGATTTTGTTAGTAATGTATTAGACTCCCAGGGCCCGGGAAAAGGGGTGGGAGGGTGCTAAGCTTGGGTCTGTGCCAACATAGTCACTGTGCCAAAACGCTGGGTGTTGGGGACCACTACTCTCACCAGCAGATCTGTGGGAAAATCAAAACCAGGTTGTTCTTTGTTGTCTTTGATGTGTTTGCAGAGACCTCTGCAAACTTGCACATATAAAAATACATTAAATTAATAAATCATAATAATGAAAGGACCCAGTTAAAACTGTAAAAAAGAAATAATAATAAAAAATAAATAAAAAAAGCATGCTAGTGTGGTGCACCACAGCTGGTCTCCAAGGCAAGATGCCAATTTTTTAATCCAAGCTGAGACATTTTGGAACAGTTGACTTCTTGGTGTTTATCTACCACTTACAGTAGGTGGTCACTATTATGATGTAAATGCTGGTGACCATTAAATAGAATAAATTCAGTTTGTTTTGAGTGTGGCAGCCACAACAGTAAAACAAAATATGTTGAATAATTAAAATGTTGTAAATATATAACAAATGCATTCACCAGGCTTATGTTAGAAACAACCATGAAGCGGAATAGTTGGTGATATCATTTGTGGTTCATTTAATGGGGAGCAACTGCTTTTAGCCTCACAGAAATACTGCAACAGGCTGAGTACAGTGATGTCAAAATAGAGAAATCTTCATGATCACATCCACTTTCTTACAAAAATGGAGGCAGTGAGTTGAAGCAGCAAATTACTGATAAGCTGGGCAGCCATTTATGCTTCAGTCAAACTCATTTACATTTTAATGAAAATATCTTACTGATCTCTTTCAACGAAAAGTGGAGCAATTTCTATAAGGCGGGTGGGGGGGTAAAGTCTGAGACGGTGGGCCTCCCCAAACAAAGCCAACCCCCCTCCTTCTTCAAAGTTCCCTTGTTCAACTCCTGGATGCCCATAGAACCACGATATTGTTATTCCAGCCCACTGACACTCACACAGTGAGTGAGCCAAGATATTACTGTATGATATAAAATCAGACATAATTAAAGGTCTGCTCTAAGGTCTAGTTTTCTTCTTAAGTTATTAAAACTCCCCAAAAATGCATGTTTTAAAATAATTTACACAAATATACATAGTCTCTTTTTGATATTATTGAACCACCTTACAAAAATACTTGGAAATCACCTCCCAAAGACATACACACACACATCCCATCCACTTTGAGAACCTCTCCTATAATGTAATCTCCTTTTAATCATTTGAGCACCTGTGCCTGTTCTTTAATCCTCTGCTTGAAAATTGCATATCCACAATGAAATAAGTACTGTATATATCTGCAACCACAAGGTCTGTCGGATACTTTTGTCATAATAAAGGGAGCACTGAGGGAGCAATATTACACATGTGTGTTTGACGAAGGATAAATGAAGATGCCACTTACCACCAAATGAAAAAAGTTTCAGGCTAGCATCAACATGTTATTTTTTTATTTACCCAGGAGTTTAATAATCTGATTTACAAAGCCGCCTTACTAAACATACAGTCAGAGCCATATAAACAGTGTAACACGTTATACATACAGTACTGTGCAAGTCAAAAGTTTGTTCACAAACTCAGAATAAATGGGTTGCAACTTGTGACCAGTACTGTACAAGTGTTTCTGCTTTTTTGCAATTTGAAACTAAATTAATGAGTGTATTTCTAAAATTTAATTGTTTTAGACTGTTTATTTGGTTCTAAATAATACTTAAAAACATATTTTGTGTTTTTTGTCTGATAACACAAGGAAAAGCTAAATGTTAAATCCAATCTTTTCTTGTTGCTACCAGGATAACTTATTTTACTATTAGGATATTTCTTGTATTTCATGTTATTTTCAAGGCACCACTTCATGAAATGACAAACAGATCAATTAATATTTAGCAGGAAGTTCAGTTAACTTCATATGGAAAATTGAAATGGGCTGGACAAGAGAAACAAGAACATTAGCATTCTGGTATACGTGATGCCATTATACTGTAAGATCCTAACCTAATCAACATTACAACCGTACGAAAACATATGATGCTTATTCACTTTATCTACTCTTCTGTTGTTTTGGCATCACTTTGAACACACATTTGTTTTGGTGGTGGGAAAATGGGAAAAAAGGTTAGATTTGTTGTGCCGAGGATGGGAAGCAGGGTGTAGTGATGCAGAGGAAGTACCTCACATGGCTTGTGATGGGCTGCTCGTCAAGAGACCCTTTGTTTTAGGAGGTTAATGCCTAATTGATACAGGCTTAATGAGAGCTGCCTGTGTGTGCTGGGTGTGTGAGCTGGGGGGCTGGACGGCCTTGCCGTAATTGGAACGGACAAGCCTTGTGTGGAGGAGTGCACAGGGAAGGGATTTATGGGAACACAAGGAAAGGAGACAGAGTGGGAATGACGAAAAAAAGGTGGCAATGGGTACAAGGAATGTGAAAAAAAATCTGGTGTGATAGTGAGAGTATTGGTACATCATGAGAAAGAAATGCAGTGACAAGGGGAATTTTTTTTTCTCATGCATGTGTAATCAGGCCCCATTTAGGCTTCAGAGGCTGGATTCACCTTTAGTTTAATGTAAACCGCATGTGAAGTAAGCAAAATTATTATTACAAAAAAGCCAATATGAACTGTAGCTGTCTTGGTATCTGAGACACCTGTCTCTCACCCCCTCTTTCAGTTTGACAGCCTGAGACTATTTATGCAAGAGTCCTCAGCTTCTCTCCAGACAAGCTGTCAGAGTGAAGGCTGGAGAGGCCTTAAGAGGGAGGCGGGGAAAGGGTAGGAGAGGGGTGCAAAGAAAGGCTATGCACTTCAGAAAACCCTGAAGAATTAGGACAGAAAGCTATAAAGATTCTGGTAGCTACCAGAGAGAGGGGCAAAAAATAAAGGGTTATATGTGCATAATTAGAAAGATGAAAGGAATAACAATAAATGATTTCTTTTTGGAAGTTAAGCTCAAGTAGCCATAAACAAAAATACATATTAAGTAAATGAGATGAAAAAGGGAAGTATAAAATATAGAAAATGTCCAGTTACAGTTAGGTTGAAAAAGCTGGGAGGGAGGCAACTTGATGAACAGGAGCGAGTGAGAATGAGGCTGAGTGTCGGTGAAGGAAGGGACAGACGATCTGCTTTCCCACACTAAGCCGGTTCCCACAGTGGACCCAGCTAATCCCTGTCTTAATTGGGGGAGAATTCCAGTGCACATGTTCCCCGGGAATGAGCGTAGAGCGAATGGAGGGAAGCTCGGGAGCTTCTGACACATCAGACAGGCTGTAGCGGCTGGGCTGATGCACAATGTGTGAGTGCACTTTGTTGGAATATAAACATGCTGTCTGACTGTCAGCACATCTAATGCATAAATGGCTTCACATGTTTCTTTTTCTTTTCACTTGATCTAACATAAGAAGTGCTCTCAGCAGCCACTTAGCATTGCTTCCTGACATTCCACGGTGACAAAAATACTGTATGTTACAAGTTTCATTTTATGCATTTTAAAAGCAGACATCCCTCTTTTAACAATTTAGTGCTATGAAGGGTTTACTTAGCCCAAATTCTACAAAGAAATGTTCAGTTCTTTTCTTTTCTTTTCTTTCTTTTTATCTGTAAATGCAGTTCACTTATCCAAAAAAAATAAAATAAAAATAAATAAAAATAATAAGTTAAATTAAATTTCCTTTTTTTAAATTTGGCTCAGGCGTCTGGTTAAGATGCCTCCTGGACACGTCCCTGGTGAGGTGTTCCGGGCACATCCATCTGGGAGGAGGCTCTTGGGAAGACAACCTCACCCTGGATAAGAAGAGGAAAATGGATGGATGGATCTTTTGGTTTGAACCTTTTTATCTTTGGTCCTGTATCTACAAAAAAATGCATTTGTTAGAACAACAAAAGCACATTTTCTTTCTGAGAGTTTTCATGTGTGGAACATTCACCAAAAAGCATATCTAAGGTATTATTAAAGTGAATGTAATCTTTCTTCAACTTAGTTTCTTTTACATAAATTTCTAATACATTTTGTTCCATTTCAGAGCCTTAGGGAAAGCTTCAGTAACATAAAAAACCTGGACCACTTGTATCTTCTCAGCATCAAAATTCAGGAATAATGTGCGTTTTAACTTCCATCATTTTGCTGTGATTGACCAACTTTGCAAAGGTTAGAAAACGACGCTGTTTTAAACACAACCACTTAGATAACTGTCTTGGTCACAGCTCATCTCCAAAACAGTATGAGGGACTTATATCTCCAATTTTTAGCAAAACTGAGGCAATGGTTTAGGTAACTTGCACCAGAGCTTTCCTTTAGACATACAATTTTACATTGTTATATAAAAGCCATACTGAAATAGTCCAGGGGCACCCCAAACTGAAACATCTCAATCATAGTTGTACAACATTTTTATTCTCTTGTGATTAATGATGGGTAAAACAAGTTATGAGACAGGCAAGATACAACTATACCTACAGTTGATACTATCTCACAGAATTTCTTTATTTATAATATCCTATAAGTTTCATTATAACTAATACATCATCACATTTTCATACTTCACAGGCTTGTGCAACAGACAACCTATGAGAAATATTTGCCTGAAGGTGTGTTTTAAAGAAGAAAAATGCAAGGAGATACCACTAACATTACAAAACCACTGTGAGAGGCAGTTTCGTTCCTACCTACCTCTTTACCTAATAAACAACTTGAACAAAAGGCACAGTGCAGAATGTCTCTGAGGCGGTAACCCAAGACAATTCCTCTGAGCAGAAAGATAGAAGACAAAAAAAAAATGGGTGCAACAGAGGAGGCAGGCAGCACTGCAGTTTACAAGGTTAGAAAGGAGCATGTGATGACGTAACAACTCTGCTAAATCTGAGAGGAAAGTTTCTGCCTTTTCTTTATGATGTTTTGTTGAAAAACTGTAATCCTGGTTGTTAATTATCAGGGTTTAAGTGTGCAGACAAAGAAACAAGTGTAATTACTTGTAGAGGAATCTTAGTCTGGAATTCTCTGTGCTGTATTTGAGAATTTGAACTTTAATAGCAGCAATCTAGAGATATAGTTGAGTAAAAGATATGATTAATCAAACTAAGCCAGAGTCAGTACATCCAAAGGTCATCAATTCAACTTTCTAATCACATTTAAATAATAATACAAAGAGAAATGATCCAGTGCTCTGTGAAATTTTTTAAAATTTTTTGTTTCTTATCCTGTGATCTTTTGTATCTTGCAAGAATATGACCACTTTTCAAGAAATCAGCCTGGTACTATGGTGTCACATGAAAATGTCAAGATACAAAAATACTTTCAGTTGCGCAGATGTTCATAAAGTGTATCACCCTACACAATAACTTTTGTGTTTTGTAGGCATGTTTACTTGTCTTTTGCATCATGTCTGCTGTTGTTTGCGGTGTGTCTCATCCAGGGGCGGATCTACAGGAGGTCAAGGGGGGCAACTGACCCCCTACTTTAGAACCTTGTCCCATACCTGCCCCTCCAACTTTTGTCCTTAAATTATACTTGTAAAATCGCATAATTTGTAAGTTCAAAAGCCTCTCATAGTCTTGAAATAAAAGATTAATTCACAAAAAGATAATTATTATAAATTTAATCTGAGGGCCCTCAAAACATAAGGCGCATTCCGACAGAGAAGTTCTAAGAACGCAGTTCTTCCCCAGGGAACTGTTTCGTGTTGCATTCGCACATGAGTTGGGGGCGGTAGCGGGACCGAGGTGACACAACCGTCTGCGACAGTGACGTGTGACTTTTGTGCCACAGAAAACAACAAAACAAAACCAGCGAAAAATAAAAAGAACACACCATCAAGCGAAAATGGATTACGAAGAGCTCGCCGTGTTCATGCTCTGCCTCTTCAAAAGCTCTCTGGATGTCCTGGGTGGCGTAGATGGCCAAAAGAGATTTGACCTCCTCGTCGGTCCATTTGTCGCTGGCTTTGTCCATTGTCGTGTTGTTGTCTGTAGCTGAAACCGCAGCGGCAACAGTGAATTTTAAAAATGCCGGAAGCGGAAGTAAATAAGCAGAACTCTGATAAGGGGCGTAGCAATGGATGACCAAACACCTACGTCATGAGGGTTCCGATGGAACCACGAAAAGACCCTGCCTCGGAGCAGGAGCTAATATGGTTATAGGAACGGAGGGTCTTTAGCCCTAGTTCCTATATGTCGGAATGTGCGAAAAAACGGCCTGGTTCCTAAAAAAAAGGTTATAAGAACTACAAAAGGTTACTACAGTCGGAAAGAGGCTATAGTGATGCATCAAACTGCATCTGACTCCCACAGCTCTCCGCGGCCACACATGGTGGTGCGTCACAGACATGACGGAGACAGAGACAGTCTGTCTGCAACCAGGCAGAGTGGAGCGAGTCAGCTGCAAATTTCCACCAGGTCGAGTCAGTTTCCATATGTGATTCCATGGTTTCACCAATCAATGCTGAAGTTAAATTGAATGTGTAATAAACAGAATGTCTGCTGAAGGTAACGTGATGGTTGTGATTTAATATATCCATTAATCACAAGCCGAAATCAAATCAAATATACCAAACTTTATTTATAAAGCTTTACAAAATAAAAACACATTTTGCATATAAAAATAAAGTTTCACTTACTAAAGTATTTAACATCGCAATTTAAAAACACACACCTTATAATAATTTCCAAACAAATAACCACACACACACATGCATACACATTTAAAAAGAAGCACGTTTACCCCCCCCCCCCCCCGCACACACACACACACACACACACACACACACACCCTTTCTCCCCTCCTATTCTACATAAACATGAACTTCAATCCCTAGTTTCTGTCTACTAACTAAATTTAGTTATACAAATTTTAGTAGAATAAAACATCTGGCTCGACGCTGCTGTGATGAAATACTATATTTCACACCAGGAGCCAGCCCACCCACTGCCACAGAAAGCACCACCACAGGAGCTGCTCAGATCTGGGCAGGCGGGGGCCCACACCACAACCTTAAGGCTGCAGGCCCTCCAGCCACCCAGACACGGCAAAAATCTACAGGGGTGTTATAAGGTCAGATATGTCAAGCTTTACTAATGTAGGCATATTTTTTAATAAGTGATTATCATTTTCTGTCAAAGACAATGCCTAAACCAAACAAGGCCATTTTGATACCTCAACCAGAACCAAACAGAAAGTGAAAGTGGAGGTAAAAGGACCAACACCACTTCCTCCCTTCTGCTAATGAGGATTTTTTTCAGCTTTAATTTCATCTCTACTAATTTAAAGTATTGTGTCTTAATTAAAAACAAAATAGAAAAGACCAAAAGAAATTAAAGTTAATCTACATGCAGAGGCCTACTATACATGTAGAAAGTGTAATTTGTAGTTTGGGAGATAATTTAGGTACCCAAAAGTGTTGTCTTAGACTTTTCTTCCTCCTTTTTGTGTTTTCATATACCAAATCTAGAATATTTCCAACATCCCCCCATCTTGCAGCAGTGAAAGCCTCAAAGCGTCATGATTAGAGTATGATGTCAGCATTTGGAGATTTTTGTGGTTGTACACCCTTCATGCAATGTCAGCGAGAGATGAGGTGGCAGCTGTGCTGAGCTCAAACGGAGAGTTAGTGAGCAGGCCTTTAATGGCGAGGGCTGCAATTCATTCCCTCTGTCTTGCCTTACAATACTTTTTTTTTTTTTGGCGGGAAAGCACCAAAGACGGCTGTTTGACCCAACTTGTGTTCCTTTGCAGGATCCGCTCCCTGAGAAAAGAGTCGCCCGCCTCCACGCTCACCCACCATGTCCACCCTGTCTTGATGGATTTTCACTGCACATTTTGGAAGGGATTACAGCCATCTGCAGGCTCTTGAGGAACAAAGGGGGCTCCACGCTCTCCTCCCTTCAGCACTTCAGAGGGATAACATGGCCAGATAAACATGCTCTTGCACTTGTTCTCCATTCTACCTTGACCTCTCAACCTGCCCATACTGCCCACATACTTCAAAGCTGAACATGCAATTCTTTCTAAATTCTGCTCTGCTCAGAGACCACTCTGTACATCAGGTTTTACAAATTGCTCATTATGCTTGGACAAACATGAATTATTAGTTTTCCAAGAAGTTTGTGTATAGAGAAGAAGCAAAGTATGAGAAGTTAGTGTGTTCCCAGTCCTGAATGTTCACTTTTCTCTAAAAATCATAATTTCCAGCTGTTAGAGGGTGTTGTGGGAATGAGACCTTGTCAGCTGGGAATCTGGGATGCCAAACTGTGTTCATGAACTTCAATCTCACTCTCAGCTGGTGATAGAGAAGCAGCATGATGCTTAGCCACTGACTCACAGGAATATGTGGTTAGACCATATGGCATGATGCTTAGTTTGGGTGGGTTTATTTTCCCAGCATAGAAAAGAATAGTTTATTAATGTGGAAAATTAAGAGCATTTTACATGCACAGCTGTTTTGTTTTTTTTCATCACTTCTTACTAAGCAGCAGTGGTTCATGTATGCAACTGATGTAATCATTTTCAGGCAACTCGGAGATGTGCATCCCCTAATGAATTAACTCTTGAGTGTAAAATACACTTTGTTGCAACAAAGGTAAAACATATTTCAATAAAAAAAAAGGGGAAAAAACAAATTAACACCAGCTGCAAAAGACCTGCATGAAAATTAAACAAACACTAATGTGAACCCTTTATCCTCCAATGCTATCCTACTCCAAAACAGGACGGTGGACCACACTGAATCACTAATGGAAGCAGGGCACCTGAGGTTAGGCTTCAATAAAGAGAAGGACCACTACTGGTGTGACTGTTGTCATTAAGGTTCCAATGCAGTTTCACTCCAATAATGACATGACTGATAAGTTTTAGGTATATATTAAAAAAGGCTAAAAAGAATTAAATATGTGCATACAGTTGAATCAAATCTTTAACTGCAGTTTTACATAATCCTCAAAAAAAAAAAAAATTTTCTCAGCCATTCTTGTGGTGCTCTTCTATTTTTGCATTGAAAACAGACTAACAAAGCCAGTGCACATCCTAAGGGCTAAATGCACTGCAGGATGAGCTGGGTGGACCTTTTTTGAGCATCTTGGGCCAAGAATGAACTCCCAACTCCAAAACTGTCAGTTTACCTCCTTTCAGTCAGAAAGGTCCTGTATTTCAAATACTGCACTGCGTATCTAACCACCTTAGGTTTTCGACATGAAAAAAAATGACCTGCCTCTCTTCTTCACCTAACCTAAATTCCAGATCCTAAGTTTTCTAGGTTGTGGGAAGGCAGCAGATTGCCAGCATTTGGAGTCCACAGTTGCTCTGTAAAAGACTGTTAATCCCGAGCGGGAGAACATATTTGATGAGAATTGTGGTAGGAGTGTACACTAAAACAATAATAAAAAAAAATAAAATGAAATACATGTTTAACTGATATTTTCTCAAGAGGCTCATTTCAAAGATGTGTCTGTCACTTCAACCTTTTGGCGAATAACGGAGGTAAAAGCATGTTTGACTGTGTAGATGTGATGTCTTGCTTTGTATTCCAAGTCTTATCTTGTTGTATTTGGTCCAACCTTTATTAACTTGTGTTCACATCTGGCAAATTTTCATTTTTGAGTCCTCCCATCTGATTCTTTCTCACATTTATTTGCTGTCTCACCTGTCCGTATGACTAACAAGCCACTTTTTGATCTGAATAGAACCAGAATTTCCTTTAAACTTTGACTCTGATTTGTTGTTTTTTACTCCCACGTGTGCTTGGTCTCAGACATTTGATTAAAGATATAATCATCCAGCTGCAATCTTGTGCTGACTTGGTTGTTTAAGTTTGGCTAGAAGTGCTAAGAATGCAGACAGAATGTAAACTTTCTTTTTTTTACCTGCTGCTGGGGGACAAGGGTGAAGCACGTAGAAAGAAACGAAAATCATGGAAAAGGAAAGCAGACAAAGTGCTGCACAGATTTACTTGTACATGGTCCTTAAGCACCTTTTGGCACGGGGGAGGGATTTGAGTTAGTACATGGCAACCACTGTTTTGGATTCAAACCAGAAACCAGCAGCTGTGAACAAAGTTTTGAGAAAGAAAAGATGACATACCCGTGACAAGACAGTTCCACTGCAGAAAAAAACAGAAGGAAAAGTGTCCAAGTCTCAACTGTGTATTTAAAGACTGATGTAAAAGAAGAAATTAACAAATATTATTTAGCTGTGTCATGAGAAACTACTTATTAGCTAATGCACCTTTATCTCATCAACACAAACAGGAGAACAGCTGAGGTCTGCAGAGGGCAGGCATCCAGTTTTACAATTTCACGAAGATTTATCAAAATTAACTGGGTTGGTAAACCAGAGCTTTGCTATTGTATGACGGCTCATTGTGATATATTGGTGTAGATTCTCAGTCATCCAGGTCATAGTAATCCTAAGAGCTTAAATAAAGGCAGCTGGACTTCATCTAGAACTGAAGAAGCCTTTTTTAAATGAGAAGTTAAATGTCATCAGAGACCAATAACAAGGAGTCAAGCTGCTTTTATTTGAGCTCTTGGGAGCACAGTGTAATATAATTGGACATTTTTGGTACATTAACCCTAGAACACTATCGCTCAAATTCGATACACAATCACTAACACCAGGTAATTTTTACCCGATATAATATGCCTAATTAAAAGTACTTGTCACCAAAATTTATCAAAATTTGACAATACATGACAAATTATAGTAGTGTTCTTTAATTTTAAATGGTTACATGTCTAACAAAATGAAAAAAAAAGTACTATGAGGGGACCACACAAAAATGCTCCAATATGAGTGCCAAATTAGGAATTTGAGAACAAAAAAATCCTAAAAAAAAAAATCATAAAGCTTGTAACTTGTTTTTTGGTCCACCCATTCCTGAGGCATTTGAGACTTTCCTGGTGAAGGCACAGTGTCCTTGGCACACAAACAGCTGCAGGAGAGAGGAACAAAATATGGCATGTTTTGAATGGGTAAAAATGACCAGCTGACTAAAATATTTTTATCGTTATATGAATTCCCTTGGAAATTACCACTTTTTGATGGTTATTCATTACCACTGCACTAAATAAAGATAGAAATGCTAATTACAGGACCACTCTTACTTACTTATTCCTTGCATGCAGTCAGTACATGCAGGGTAGTAATGGCGTGCACTTCCTGTCCGAGCCTGAGGGGTCAGCACACCTCACTGAGGGTTCGATGCTTTCTGCTGCCACTGGTCCTGCCTCACTTGCAAAAGTGCCAGGGGAAGGGATGTGGAGCACGGTACAAATCAGGATTCTGAGTTGACATGACAGATTTAAAGAGGGGAGCCTCTGCTCTGCCCATGGTTTGATTAGTGCCAGTGCCAAAGCCTGCATATACGGCTTCTCTGCAGGTAGTTGTTGCCTTTCTTTATTGCATTCTCCTTGTGTATGATCCATGAGTTTATCACACCAGCGTTTATCATGCCATAGAACACACAAAGGGAACATCTCTTGGTCTTTCTTTACCTTTCATCACTTGTGGGATCTCCTTTTTGTTGGCTTTTACTCTCCCCACAAGTGTGATGCTACAGCTCTTCAACAGGTCGATCGCTAGTGGCACAGAGGTGAACCAGTTATCAGTGATCACATTCCTGTTTGTATGGTGATATTGCTTGGTCAGCTCCTTGGTGAAATACTGGCCAAGACTCTGTCCATCCTGTCGTGTTACAAGTTTCCCCTAGTATGGTATTCCTGCCAACAGGTACTTGCTCTGGGCGTCGTTGGCAAGGACAAGCTTGATGCCATATTTGGCAGGTTTGTTGGTGATGTACATGTTAAATGGACACCTCCCTCTAAACCCCAGGAGCTGTTCATCCACAGTTATGTTTTCACTGGGCATTCAACATTTTACAGTTGTTAATAATTATTTGCCATATATTCCTAATGGGAGCATATTTGTCCATGGAGTGTCTTTCCTGTCGTGTATCAGGGTTAACAAAACGCAGACAGATAAGGAGGAATGAAAAACATCTTCATCACTGCTTTTTTTCTGAACAGAACCTCTTCTATTTCCTTCTGTGACAAGTACTTCACTGGTTTCCTTTAAGACACATTTTCCTTTCTGTAGTACTGCCTCAACTTCACCTGCTGGCTATCTTGCTTGATAAAGTAGCTCTTGGCTGAAAGAATGTGCACAGTATGCTAGCTAGATAATGTAGCTTCAAAGTTAAAACAAAATCTAGTTAGCTAACAATTTTCTGAGTTAAATAAACCTTAGCTATGTGTTTCTCACTAACTGGGATGCCAGAGACACCACCTCTGCAACAGGATGACAGTTGTAGTTGCAGTAGGGAAAGTAAATGTGGCAGTCCAGAATGTTGTCATCCTTGAAGTGGGGCAAGATCACCTGAATTTATACACTAACACCATCCCCGGGTGGAATCCACCCGACACCTACTTTACCCTCCATCACTATTGCTGGGTGAAAATCACCCAAACATGTGCCTGTAGGAAAAAGTGGGTTTTGGATTAGGAAAACACCCATGCCATCAAAGATGTCAAAGACAATGCTGAAGCCACCCAGAGACCCATGACACTCAGAAAAATCTAACATAATGAATATCACATAAATATGTTTGCTCGGGTGAAAATCACCCGGCAATAGTGTTCTAGGGTTAAATCAAAATCACAATTTAAGACGTTGTAATTAGCAAATAGCAAAGGAGACGGATTCATGTTACAGGACGCCTGGTCCAGGGTTCACATCTGCAGCATTCATGGTTTTACAGCTTCCTTCTTCCTGCCGTCTTCCATGTGAGA
>JBAMHW010000024.1:15518825-15542952 GCA_037177495.1 Rhadinocentrus ornatus | reverse complement strand
TGTGCCTGTAGGAAAAAGTGGGTTTTGGATTAGGAAAACACCCATGCCATCAAAGATGTCAAAGACAATGCTGAAGCTACCCAGAGACCCATGACACTCAGAAAAATGTAACATAATGAATATCACATAAATATGTTTGCTCGGGTGAAAATCACCCGGCAATAGTGTTCTAGGGTTAAAAAGCCATCAAACAAACAAACTAAAAAATGTTAGGAAAGTTGCAATAACTGCACATAGAGAGACTGGTCTGCTTGGCAATTTCAGAAAATGGGTTTCCAGGTCTGATTTATGAACCTTTATTTGGCTGGATAACAGGAAGAGTTTCTGCTGAAAACACAGTCTCTTTGTACTGGGTGTGGTGTTGTACAGTACTGTTGTACTGTGTCAAGGCGCACCTTTCCCGTTTCTGCTCTCATCTCTGGAGCTTTGTCTCCAAACACTTCCCTCAAACTCCCCCAGGGGCTGATGCAAGTCTACACCCACCAGCTCTCTCTCCCACCCACTTTGGATTCTCCTTTCCTTAGAGCTTCCTGCTTTGCCATAAGCATACATCTCCTTAACCACACAACAAGACAGAATAAGGAAAGGATGGGGTGAAGGGTTTATTCTGTGTCCGCAAGACTCTGCACAGTCCTCACAATACAATTAAAAAATACATTCACACAATACTTCTAAATAAACGTCATCACAAAAGTCAGAAAATCTTTTGATGTTTACAACTGCGCTGCAGTGTGTGCATTAAAATGAATAGTTAGAAAAGCTACACAAATGTGTAATTGTGCTACGATGACATAAATTCTCCCCTTTTAGGGGTTCAGGCTGGGGTCACGGCAAAGTGACAACAATGCAGGAAGCTTAGCTTTGTCAAAATGTCACATGATGTATTAGGTGAGGGACTACAATTAGAGGGTTCTTTGTTTTGGCTTATCAGACTGCAGCAGTAACCTCAGATGGTGTGGAAGGGAAGGGGTAGAGGACTGTGTATATCTGTGTGTGCATGTGCAGGGTAGAGCAATTCTAGCCCCTCCACCCAGGCACAGGATGTTTTAAGGGGGCACTGAGGCAGTAAATGGTTGGGGAGGTTCACTCACATTAGCTCCTGATGCAGGGGCAAAGCAGTACCCTTGTATAAGAGATAGCTTGCTGGATCTGGGAAGCATGTTGAGCTTTTGTGACTCTTTTCCATTTAACCTGAACAGCTTGTTAATTCTCCCAGCTGCTCTGTTACAAAACAGATTTACTGCACACGATAAATCTGGGATTTTACTGAGGTGTGTGCAGCATATTTTACAGAAGAAAAGAAGAAGAAACAGGTGGTGAAGTTATCCATTACACAGCTCATCCTCTGATAAAGTGGAAAATGAACCACAGTCAACCATGACAGGTAGCAGCTACGCAGTATGTTTATGCAACTTGTGCTTCAAGTAGAAGCCATGCAGACCCGAGAGCAGGAAAGACATTGCTTTGATTGTGCACTTGTGCACACGTGGTCAGGATGAAGTGAGCGACTGTGTGGCACCTCAGCTCTGTCGAGTCTTCCATGACGCTCCCTTAATGGCAATTTATTGCTTCCTGGATCCTGAAAATGGGAGGCTAAGGACAACAGAATTCCAACTGCTGTTTCTTTTTTTATACCACTTTCCCCATCCAAACACCCCCCTGAGTCCTGAGCAGTCTCTAAATCTCTCCAGCCTTTCAGGCCTTCTCCCTCTCACAGACATGCTGTTTGTTCTGGGCTTTGAGGAATCTGATTCATGAGTACTTGAAGTGACTTATGTCTGAGAAAAGTTTACCGTGGAAGAACTCTTTAAAGCTAACGGTTCAATGTAGGCTAAACGGTTTTGATGCATTTGTTGGGGAGATTACAGAGCAGGAAACAGAGAAACGTTAGCAAATCATAAAAAAAAAACAAAAAAACTAACAAAACAAACAAACAAAAAAATAAACGGAGAAAAATACAAAGAAATCGAGTTAGTCTTTTTGTTTCACAGAATATTTTAATAACATGGATAAACATAAAAAATAATCCACACTTATGTGACAATATGTTTTTGTTCTTATTGTTTCTAAAATCTCTTATAAACATATTTACATTCACTTCGATATTAACATCAATTTACATCAGAAAAAATAATAATTAAAAAAAAGTCAGTGAACGCATTTTAGACATACCACTTCAGCACATTGGGATAATTTGGTATGACTCCATTCTCCTTGACATCACGCAGGTAAAAATCTGGATCACTTTACGGAGCAGAATTTTATACACCATAAAATGCATATTTTTTCTCTTGAGCTACCCATGTCCAGTGATAAATCCATATTATTATCTTATATCATATAATCCAACTGGACCTAAGCAACAAATGGCTGTTGTCTTAAGTTTTATGAATACTGCTTATCTTACCTTGTACATCTCTTCAGAAATTACTTAAAAAAAAAAAAAAGTAGATTTGTAACAGCTTTGGCCAAACTTAACTGATCACCAACAAATTTTAAATCTCTTTTTAAGTCATAACAGTCCAATTAGTTTAGCAAAAATATCGAATGCTACAGAAATTAAACATGAAATTATTCCCCTTTTAATACAATACCTCTCAAAGCCTGTCTCCACAGAAACAAAATCTCAGACTGGCTAGAAGATGAAAGTGCTCTCAGCACTATATTGAGCTGCTCTGGTAGCCGAAGCTTTACTGTATGTGCTTGCAAGATCGTTACATATATTAAATTCTGAGTTGTTCCACTATGCTACATATAGTTGCTTTTTATTTGGTTTTCAGTGCTTGCAGCATCACAATTTCCAGATTATTCCCTTTCCTTCATGAGTGCAAAAGGTTTTTAATGTTTCCTTTAGGGAAGACTTAACATAATCTTGATAACAGTAACACTGAACTCTCACTTGTTATCTGAACAAAACACTGGTAAAAGAAATGTTTGACCACAGACACATCTGCCTGAAGTGAATCCTAAATAGGAAATTAGGTAATAGTTAATTAAACTTGTTTTCCTGAGTTTCAAAGCAATGACTGTCTGTACACCTGATTTTAATGGCTTGACTGAATTATCCCAAATCGAAAGCTTTTTAGTAAATTTACTTTGATCAGCTATGCTGTATCATTGTTTGTAAAACTGGCCAATGCCAAATCATTTCAACCATGTTCCTTAAGTCATGACTCCACCATGTTTTTGAAGCTGAAATGACAGTTGGAACTAGTCCATTTCACTCCTCAGTCCTTTGGGAAGACCGTTTTGTTCGGTGGTTCTGTGGCTACAGCGGCCATCGTTTGCACGTTGTAGCCTCTTCCTGAACTGGGCTTTTTAGCACCACTCAGATTCTGCATGCTAGACAAGCTGCTGCAGAGTTTCTCAGTCTACAGGGAGTTCACAGGGTATCTGCTGGGCTGCTTTAGCCAGAGTGTAAGTCCTCTGGAAGTCCTTGTAACGGGGTGCACAACCAAGCCAGGCCTCACCAAAGTGGACTCGGCCAGTGAAAAGGAAGCTCCCAGGTCCTGGTTTGACGCCACACTGAAGAAGAGTCCGGATCTCGCCCCGGCTTGCTAAGCGACTGTTGCCAGTGAAAAGGGCGTACTTCTGACGAAACACACGGGTGGCGCTGACCTTGATCACAGCTGCCCGTAAATTCTCATCTTCCTCCACTGACCAGATGTTACCTCTCACCACTGAGAAAAAATAAGAAGCTCAGGTTAATTTCAAGTTCATCTCCACCGTCACTTTTATAAGACAGTCCTTTAATTCATTTGATTTTATCATAAAAAGAAGCCCTGCTGTAGCTGAAAATGTCATATTCTTGAATTTTCTGTCGATTTTGACCAAGGATCTAATGGAAAGCCTTGGCCTGCACACTAATCCTGACTTTTGTTACAAGCTGAACTTTTCTTCACTCCTTTTACAGCTCAATCAAAGGCCTGCAGATTAGTCTGCCACTTCCTCTCTGTGGCAGGGGGTGTTGTGTGTGTGTGTGGTGGTGGTGGTGGTGGGGGGGTGGGGGGGAGAGTGTCAGGATTAGTCCACAGTGCCTCTAGCAGGGGTTTGATTGGGTGCGTGTTTGGGTGGGTGCAGAGATCTGCTGCTTCACATTTAACTTTTGAAGAAGACTGTTCAACATGACCAATTTGTACATTAATGCAATAGATTTAATTAAGTTTGGCTTTGTTTCATGGTTTTTATTTTATTTAATTAATTTATTATATTTTTGCTTTGTTTTTATGCTGTTTCCAGCTTGAATATTTGGTAACTTACCAAAGTCACTGGTGCAAACTGCCATCAGGATCTCTGTGTTGTTGCAGGGTCTGCAGGCATCTGGAGAGACAACAAGGAAGGCAAGAGTCAGTTTGTGACCTTGCACAAGAATTTAAACTGTTAAAGAGGTGAAAATCAAAAAACACCTACATGCAAATTTCCTGGAAATCAGAATCATCATTTCCAGATCACATTTGCTGGAATGTGAGGTTGTGTTAAAAACAGACAGCTGCTATGTTTACAACTGGCAGAGGAGGACCAGAGGAACTTAAGGTGTGAGGCTCTTCCTACCCAGACATTTAATAAAGGCCAAATGAAACTTCCCCACTACAGCCTTCCAGGGTGTCTACAGTCACACCTCATCAAAGCCTGAACAAGGGCCAAAGAAGGGGGAGGAGGATGGCAGACTTCAAAGATTTAAAGAGGCAAAATCCTACTAACCAGAAATTACTGTGCTACCATTTTGCAAAGGCTTTTTAAATTCTATTTTATAAATAAATAAATTTTAAACTTAAAAAAGGAAAGTCTTGCTGTGATTAACTGCATAATTTGCAGGTAGAAAAAGAAAAATGCCCAACAGGAACAGCTATCGCTGTCTACACTGACTAAACTGTGGCATGAAGCCCTGGCATTTTTTAAAGTTCTCTTTGGAAGCCTCTCACCCACCCCACATTTCTCCTCCATGGAGAAAACCTCTTGATAAATGAGATTCCTTCCTCTGCAAACCCCCTTCCAAACCTGATCAGTGTGTGTGTGTGTGTGTGGTGGGGGGAGTACACTCCTACAGACAAGTCTCCCCACAGAGAGGCAGCTCAACAAAAGCGGGGAGCATCTCAGCTGGGCAGAGGCCTCCCTGTTTCCTAGGCGACGGCAGTAATCCCAGAATACTCAAGCGGCACCCATTCAAAGAGCTCTGGACTCTAGAGAAAGCCCCACATACTGTGCTTTTGTACCCCTCCTCCCTACTACACAGCTCTCCTGCTCCTACTCCAAACCAGCATGCCTATGGGGAAAGTTTGGCCACTTCCTCCTCTCTGTACTCTGTTTGAGCTGTGGAAATCCAACCAGCCCACGGAGGCCTGTTTGGAATTATGATTCATCTAAACACAGGGATTTTATTGGGAAAAAATATCATCACATCTACTAAATGTTTCAACAAAAAAAAAAAAAGAAAAGCCCTTTGACCATAATTTAGGGGGTGGTATATGAGAGAGAACTTGCATTTTTATGTTTGTTTATGCAAGGACAATGTATAGTTTATTGCCCATATCTGATCATAGATAACATGGATGATAAATGTCTCTGACTCACCTTCACTGCTAATGATATTTGAGTCCAGAGACATACGAGCTGTCCAGTCTCCTCTCAGCTCATAGCGAAAGGAGGCGATCCTCCTGCTGATGTCCTGATGAGGTGTAGCCTGCAGAAAGAGGGCCACCCTCTCCCCAGGCAGGCGGCTAAAGCAGCGTACCCTGGGAGGGGGAGATGACTCCAGTCTGTCCCCTACTAGGAGCTCGAGGACCCCGTCTCTCTCCAAGTACAGCTGGGCACCGTGGAACTGTTCAGAGGGCTTGACGCAGGCTGTGATGAGGCCTGAGCTGCTGCCACCAGGGCCTACTGCCACAGAAGGCAGGCGAGGGGAAAGGGTGAGGCGTAGGGCTCCTTTGGGATACAGCCAGTCCAGGGTGCCCTCAGAACAGTGGAGGGAAATCTGCTCCACACTGCCCTGCTGCTGGGATAAACCACTATGAGAAGAAAAGAGAAGAGGAAACAAGGTTTAGTAAAGACTTTAACAACAGTTTCAGCCTAAAATCTCCAACTTTCCTCTAACTGATGGTTTGAGATAACTGTAACGACACGATCCAGGTAGGCAGAAATAACATGCAGGAGAAGTAAATGTTATCTAAAAGGAACTTAAAATAGTCTAACTTTAGTAGAGCTTAAGCAGAGTATCTCAAGAGATTGCGCCGCCTACTGGCCGATCTTAAGGTCAAAGGGCCCTACATGACATCACTCTGACTAAACTTTTAGTCAACTTTCCAGATCTTTAAGCAAATATTTTAAAGACATTGATGTGATAAACAAACAAACAAAAACTTGAATAACTGCATATATAATGTGCCTTTTCTCCCTGCATCTGAATTAATCCTTCAGTCTCCTGCCTGTCTGGCCCTCCATGCCTCCTGCAGACAGCCCGGAGGCTCAAACAGCGGAGCAACGCAAACATTTTACTAACGCCTTAAAGGAAAATCTCAACATGCAGCATCTAAATAAGCAGCATCCTCTGCAAGTGTCGGCTCTCGGTGCACAAACACCTGCAGCATCTGAGCAAGATAATAATCTGTAATTTGAATCGTGCAAGTGTGCAAACCCCAGATAGTATCTGAAATACTTGCCTTCCTCTCCAGCTGCACTGGTCTTCGGAATAGTTTGCAAAGGACAAGTCAAAAAAAGCAAAAAGCAAAATCCAGATTGCGTTAATCCAGCCCCGAAAGTCAGGCATTTTCAACTATGCAAATGAAAAGATTTGTTTTCCAAACCTGTTATGCCCTAAACCTTAGACAGTAAAAAAACAGAAGAAGAAGAAAAAACACTATAAAACTAAAACTCTGTCTCTGATAACTTCCATATTTTTGCGTCCCCTCACCCTGATGCGTACGAGAAGAGAGCGCAGCCTCTTTCTCTCTCCGGGCTGCTGTGCTGCGAGACACACGGAGATCTGAAGTTATGCCCCCTCTGAAAAACTAAAGGGGCCAATCAGAGGCCGCCAAGAGAAACTTTAAACCACTCATTCAGAGGTGGGGGAGGGACGTCTGGCCCCCAGAAAGAGTAACTGTATGCAAAGATAAACCGCTTTTGTGTTGGACATGTCTGCTTGAAAAATACAAATTAACTTGCTACACGAGTTAAGTACTTTTAAATGTAGCGGTTTAAAGACCCCCTGCATACATTAAGATATGAAAATACAGCCCTGTGCAAAAGTCTTGACTAATTTCTTCACTTCACCTCCAATTATCCATCCTTACTCGTTATCTTTTACATTTTTTTAAATAAAAGGTCTCCAGGTTTCTGAAAGTTTGTTAGTTAGTTCTCATTGTTAGTTCAGTCCTTGTAGTTGACTGTTTTCAGAGGAATGTGTTTTTGTGTTTGTTAAGCCACTTACCACTGACCCATGAATCATTCAAGCATAAAAATGTCAGCACACCGAAGGGATGCAGTGTTATGGCTACACATAACACACAGCTAAGCAAAGAACCCATTTTGGATAGTATTTTAAGCATTTTAAGCAAGAAACACAATTTTTTCCCATTCCTTCAGTTTGATCCATGAAAAATACCATAGACAACAGTGTTTGCTGGGCAATAAAATAGTGCTTTTGCACAAAAAGTGCAAAAGATTCCCATAGAGCTATTAGCAGCACACTTGGGGAGACCAGAAAAATATGGGATAAGTAGCATGATAAAATAAAACTTTTAACAGCAAAATAATTGTATCTGAAAATGATTTACAAAAGCAATTGTAGACTGCAATGATTTTGCAAGAACTTTAAAATCATTCAATGTAACAAGGGCTTGATATTGAAGTTCAGATTGTAATTTATTCCAAGTATTAGGTGCTGAAAACCTAAATGCTTTCTTGCCCAGTTAAGTTCATACTTTGGGGTCAACCAATTGCACAGCATCCATAGATGTGACTTCATTTTTTCCTAGACAAGACGGAATGAAACCCAAAATGGTGTTAATGATCACATACCAATGTCTGAGGTGTCGAGCACAGAAAGATGTCCAGTTAACATTAGAAAAACAACAACAACAAAAAAAAATTTCACCCACTCGTCTTGTTTTCCTGTTAAAGTGACATGAGAGCTCAGGACTTCTGTAATCTGTTGAGATGAAAGATTAGTGTTAGATATTTTCTTTCTGGAACAAAAAAGGTGGATTGCCTTAATTTGATTATCATCTTCAATACTACTACTCCAACTATGCAAGGTTGCAAAATATAAGCACAGTCAGTTTCTAAACTAGTACAGTACATGCAAAAGTACACGTTGTAACGCATACTTCTGGTGGGGATTTTATCTTTCAACAAGACATCTCCAGCCCTCTAATATTTTATTTGAAAAAAAGTTTTTTTTAACTTCATGTGGTCTGAAGAAAGCCCAGATCCAGAGCTGGTTATAGTTCAGTAATGTGATTCCCAGACACCATATATGATGGTGATGACGTGAAAGATCTGCCCCCCATGGCTGTTCTGCCCTCTGCCCTCTCCCCCACTGGGCTTCTCTTTCATGTTGCGGTATTTATAACCAAATCAAATGTTCTTTTGTGCCAAAGCTGCCATCCATCTCCCAGAGCCACTGACTTTTGGTGTACATATGTGAGTGATGAATGTCGAGGCCCCTCTGACGCAGTTATGACAAGGCTGCAGACCAATACAAAGCACATGTGCAGAAATCCAGCTGTTTCATTGTCTGCAGTGGGATCCAGTTTTGTTTTTTGCAGGCCAATTTAAAGGAGCGCAGCAAGGGTGGTGGTGGGAGAGGGTGTGTGTGTATGGGGGGGGTGTCAATCAAAAGAGAATGAATAAATAAGTGGATTTCATAGGTACGTCATAGCAGCCACGTGTGCAGAGATATGGACAGTCATATTTAAACAGATTGTCATATATGTTATTGTGTATGCATTTCCCTTACAGTGTCCAAAATTATGTTAAATTTCCTAGTTAGGACTACTTTCCAGGCAACTAGTTTAGCTAGCTGTGATTTTGGCCTTATACAGAGATAATCTATAATTGATCTTAAACTGAAGTTATTAGGATTAATTTAATTTTCCCCATTAGATCTAAAGAAGCATTAAAGTTTGTTTATGAGTGATGTGCTGAAAATGAATGAGGCATTATTTTTTTCTATTAACCAGCTTTTATCAAGATGGTGGTTTATCAGAACATTTGGATTTATCTAGACATAAGAAAGGACCACAAATTACAGATCACGAAGCAAAGCTGCAGTCAAACTGTGTCCGAGTTACAATTAAAGGTCAGCCTGTATACGTGAGCCAGCAGACCTGCTTGTTTCTGTTCTGCAACCAGAACAATGCCATCTTTGACGGTAATGAAACACTAACTGTTTGTCCTCAAACTTTAACCACTGAACCGTATCCCTGTAGAGGTTTGGCTTTCTGTGTTTGCTGTATTCTCACCAGCTTGCCAATGAGACTGTCTTTAAACAACGCTGATGCATGCGTATGAGAATTTGTGGCTGTGTGTCATCCTTGTGTTTACTTGGTATACTGTATTCCTGTGTGATGTAGGTACGAGAGGATGCAGTGACAGTGTGGTGTTAGCTGTTTTTATTGAACCTTGACAATGTGTGCAACTTTCTCTTACTGTTTCTTATCACTGTCCAAGACACAAAGAAACTCTTTTCACAAGGTGAGGGCCTTTTAGAAATGAGTAACTTTTCTGTATAAAGATTAACTGCAAAAGCAATAATATAACTTAAGTTAGAAAGAAAGTCATACAGATTTACTTGTTCCATTAAGTATTTATAGGCAATGTTTACAACTTTATAGGTTTCATATGCAGCTTAAGCAGCACATGTTTTTATTCTGATCATAATGTTTCAATAATTACTATCTTAATAACATGCAAACTAAATCTAATTGAAAATGTACAATACAGCAAACATTACAAAACAGTTCTTCTAACTATAGCACTGACTTTTCTGGTCATGCGTACACACAGCCACAAAAATTAAGATAAGGTTGATGGAGACTACAGGTTGTATATTATTCCGGGAAGTCAAGCATAGCAGCAGAATGTTATTACAAATTTCCCAGCTGAAACACCAACTGTCGACCTGAGCTGAGAAGTTGAGATGCCCTTGTTCCCAGAGTTTGTCCCTGGCTTCTCATGGCACATCTGTGCTAATCTGGTTGATCTTAAATCACTGTTGTTTGTTTTCCTGCACACAGTCATCTATCTGCCAGTAATTAGATCTAAGACCTTGTCAGAATACTTTTATAACCAGCTTGTGCTCAGAGAGTTGCAGAAAATCCTTTGCCTGGTTAACTTGAGCTTTGCCATGGGAAACAGTTTTAAAGTGGCTCACAACCAGGGACATGCAAACAGTGGCGGAGCTAGACTTTTCTATATGGGGTGGCCAGAGGGTAACCAAGACTTTATGTGAGGGGTCATGTTGTAAGTGCTTTTGAAAATTAGGCGTTAACGGCGGTAACTAATTTACGTAATTAATTGCATAAATATTTTTAATGCAATTAATGCTTTCATGGCATGTCAAGCCCAATAAATCCGCCATTTCTCCGTTATAATAGGGGCACATGGAGGTGCCTAGAGGCAAGATGGAACAAGATGAGCCGGCTGGCTCTATGGATGGATTTGAGAGTCAAAAGAACATTGATGGAACAACACATGGGCATTGCACCGATGAAGAATGAGGGTGTTTTAATTGTGCGTTCCAAGAACTCAAAATTCCAAGGAAGTTTTGCCGGAAATGACAAAGTGATTTTGTTTATCCGAGATTCCAGATTTAAAGATGGATTCACTTTGTACTACTTTTAGTCTATTGTTGTCTTATTAAAATCCTTAATAATATATTTTGTGTCTTTTGAATTTATACTGTAAACACCAGTGGCTTGTTGTTATGGATAATCATGTTGTTACGGTGTGTTTGTTCATGTAAAACCCCGTCAGTAAGTGGGGTTTATTAATCATTATCACCAGAATTGGCTGCTGTTCTCATGGCGCACATTTTTACAATGAATTAGTGATTTTCTAGTTTATATGGCATTTGTAGATGCTAACAAATTTACTGTTTTGGAGGTGTAAATTTTTTTCTTTGTTTATCGTTCAGCTGAATTGGGTGACACTAGCGGTTCATGGTTCCCACCGGCACATATTTACCTCAAAGTATTGTTTTTGGCAGGACTTTCTCTAACACAGTAGCCGACAGGTGTTAGAAAGGATTTATACTATGCAGTGTTGGCTTCTAGAAAAATTTTGATGGGGGGCCAGGCAGGGGCACTGACCGGGAAGAAGGGGGCACAAATGAGACCTTTTAAATAAAGGTCTAGATTTTATTAAATATTGAACTAATTATATCTAAAGTGATCATCGAATGTAAAAAAGTGAAGAAAAACTTTTAAAACAAACATCCAATGATGGTCTCAAATGATGAGTCAGTAAGAAGAGTGAAACTGACTTTTTCCCACCTCTCTAGGCAGGTAAGGAGCTATTGTTAGACTTTACGAGAAAAAGCAAAGTAAGGAGATTAGATTGGAAAAAAATTGTGCAGATAGAGTATTTACAATCTGAGCCCCCATGAGAGCCGTATGTGAAAACTGACGCCTGCTCTCTTATTGCACTTTCTCAGGACACTTATTGTAGACGTGTTTGTTTGTATGGTAGTAAATTTCTCATTGTGCCTCCCATCTTTGTTGTATACAGAGTGTGTGTGTTTGTCTGAGGGAATAAGAAAGTGACTGTGTGTGTATGTTAGTGTAAAGCCCAGTGGGAAACACAATGCAAGAGGGTCCTACAGCAGATAAACAAAGTCAGACAGAGTTGATAGCAAACGCAGCTGGAAATGCACAGAAACACCCTATCTAATGCTTTCCCAAACATGTAATAGATCACTTAGCTCCACTATCACAATACTCTCACGTGCACTTTAATAATCTCCGTAGGGATCTCACAAAACTTTTACAAGAGGATCCTACCAGTATCATGTTTTTATATTCACATGAAATAACTCTTAAATTTTCTGTGGCCATCTGAAAAAAATCTCTCGTGTATCCACATCATCTGTGTTTGAGTCTGTTGGAGGCACTCTATGACAAATTCAGTTTTTAAAAGTTTTTGCTCGTCTTTTTCTTCATAGCTCTCCTCCCTCTATCCCCTCTCTCTCTTTTTCTTTTTTTTTTTGCATTCAACATCTCCAAATATAAGCTAATTATAGTGTCTGGTGTCAAAGGTCACAGCTGAGTTCCCTGGGGACTTTTCATTAGGAAAATGGAGGGAAGAGGCTGCATATGTCTAAAATGGGCTTCTTTCTGTTTTGCTAACACTCAGGAATCTCTCTATTGTGCCTAAAATCACTTCAATGGGTTTCTGTTTTGCTTTGTTTTTGTCATTGATTGAGGTTTTTGTTTTCTCAAACTCACAATTCGTGATTCATGCATTATATAAAATATTTCAACTTAAAGAAACACCATTTTTAGTGAATGAGGAAACTAAACTTGCAGTGGCTCAATTTAAGTACATAAAACTTTAGACTACTGTAAATAAAATGTAATTATATAGCAAATACAGGGGTCAGTTTTCTACATATTGAACATGTAAAGCTTTTAGATTTATGAAAACTTAATACTTATTTACTTTTGCTGTGAGGATCTACTGTTCAGGACTTGTAACTATGTTTCTGTGCTCACTCTCAGAGCAATAGGAGTGCTTTTCCCCACAGTTTCTATATTTCTAAATGAAGCCAAAAACTCAGCTGATAAACTTAAATTTCATGGGACATAATGCAAGGAGGAATAAGACTCTGATACAGAACCAGGAAGGTGTCAGAACCTAAAAATTTTATATTATAGGTAAATCTGAGTTTTGTCATATTGGGAATCCAGATTCTACCAATGGCAAACTAGAACAGTGTAGAAAAGAAGCTGGCACTAAAAAGTATTTAAACTTAGGGAGCTAATGACTAACGTGTCAGAATCAGAAAACCTAAAAATGGAGACAGAAATCAAGAAAAACAGAATAATGAAGTAACAATAAAACAGAAACAAAACATATCAAAACCCAGAGAACTTGACATAAAACTGTAGCATGATGAAGACTGACATGATGATTAGTACAAGAGAAACCTCAGATGCCTTTAACCTGCACTCTAAACTGGTCACTATCTTCCTCTATAACCACTGCTGTCATTTTTAGTGTCTTTTCATTTCCATCTTGCCATTCTTTGTATGCCCAGTTTATGCCAAAATGTATCATTTTAGTGAGAATAATGTAGGATTCTGTTGGTCATGTGTGCTATACTGAAAAAAAAAAAAAAAAAAAAACTGAACTGAAGAAAAAGGTCAGATCTGGTTCCTTATCTCAGTCTAAATAGATAATGATAGTGTCATTGAACTGAGAGTGATTTTTAACAGGCAGAGCGTCAACAGTGCAGCCAGCCCTGATGTCCTCTCGGAGGATTCTCACATTCCTCACTGTTCAAAAGAACACAAGGGAATAATTTAGCTCAAGGGCAAACAGGCCAGACTCTTTTTAAGTAGTTCTTTACACAATGTCGCCACTGTGAACTGGGAGGATTTTACATCTGACAGTCAGCGCTTGATTGTGAGCAGCAGGCACAGAGGAAAACACCAAATAAAAACGTATTATAATCACAGCAGAATGCACAGGAAGTTTCCTGTGGTAAATGAGGTTTGGGGGTAAATTTAGACTACAAAGTAATCACACACAGACCAGACTGAAGTAAACTTATGCTGTGTGCCCCTTTACAAAGGGTACATTTCATCATTAGATCATAGCAGTGTGTGGGTGAGCTTGTCAAGATTGTTTGACATTTTTTTTGCAAAGTCAGGTCTGTGAATTGTTTGTGTGCTTTTGGAGGAAAAGCCACTTAGTAATAACCCTTTTAATGACAGCGTCTCCAGCTCTTTTCCCTTCACATTTATGACTCTCATTAGCTGCAATTAACAAAGCTTCTCCCAATCCCACAGCTTGTAATCCAGATGAGAGTATTGTTATCAACAGCCCAACAGTAGTTTAGTTATGCACAGCTGGGGGAGTTAGGTTGTTGTTGGAGCCCAGCTGAGGGGTCAGACAGGGGATCACCGCTGTCTGTCTTGTTTGTAGCCTCACTACCCCCCACACCTCTTCTAATTGGCTGAATCAGTTTGGAGGGAAACTTAACAAGAAGCAGGATCCCTCCAAAATTCACAATAGGTATAGTGTTTTACATATTGTTCACAGGAAAGACAGATGTTGTCACTCCGGACCACATCCACATTTCAATACCTTTATCTGGGTACAATGGAGGTATATACAAAGGGCCTATATTTTTGGCGGTCAAGGCAGACGCATAATTTAAGCAGCCAAGAGGAGTCCACATTCTTTAAGTGGTGCAAAAGACTTTTTATACTTCTTATAATATGTATCTTTCAACTGAAATAGCCATTAAAATATTTTTTTAAACATCAGCAAAAGTAAGACAAATGAGGATGATTTCCCATTACACGTGATCATCTGGAAAAATATGTCACACTATGAGACTGATCGGTGCAATGTTTTAAATTTTGCACTGTAAAGCTAAAGTTTTATTGATAAAAATGCATTTGAAATTTGTATTCAATAAAAAACATAAGAAGAAGCAAAAATTGTCATTTTGGGCAGCATGATTTAAATACAAAGACTTGATACTTGACAAATTAGTTGAAAATCATGAATTAAAGTTCTTAAAAACTAAATTAAACAAAGTCTATTTTCTCATGTAGATGGATATAAGTTGTGCAATTTTAACACTGGTAACAAAGAAAAATGTTTCAGCAGAAGGTAATTTAAGTTTCTGCACCACTTTAAGGCCTAAAAAATTTAACAAAAAGGTCTAATTTAACACAAACCATGACACCCAAAACTAACCAAGTAGTTGTGCGGACTGAACAAACCAAGCATGCAGTGATGACAGTAATTAAAAATTTAAATACATTTCTTTTAAAAAGTGAAATAATAAAAAAAGAAAGAAAAAGAAAGAAATTGTTTCCTGGATTTCCTGGATAAATGCAGTGTGTTTTTTTTAGCCATTGTAACATTTGTGTATCCTAGTATTCACTTGCCCCTTTTCTTTTTTCTTTTTTTTTTTATAGTTACCACTAATTTTTTTGTATCAAAAATCAGCACAAAGCAACATATGACTGATCAAACACAAAATGTTTTTCAGCAGCACAAAGCCGAAATATTCACAATGAAGTGAAGACAGTACCTACTCACGTCATACACATAACATCTACAAAATCTAAGTTGCAGTTCAGTCCCAGAGCTCCCAACAGTTTCATCCGCTTGTGCAGAAAAATATTAGTCCTTCCGGTCAATATGACAGTCTAGCTTTACTGAAGTAAAAACTTACAAAACCATTGATTTCCATATGGAAATAGAAGGTGGTTCATCACTGACCCACTTTACCATCAATCTTTTTCCTTGCCAATATTAAAAAAGTTTCAGCAACTCTAGTTGTGTCAAAGAGTCAGGAACATTTCCAAGCAAACAAGTTAGTGGATCTACTAACACCGGTTTACCTATTGCTTAACTCTGTCCCTCACTAACCTGAATTGTTAAAATATACATTTGTTTAGTAAAAACTTGATAGATTAAACTTCTTGACTGTGTCATGAACAGCAGTGAGATTACTTATTTCACTATCAAATGCGTATGAGAGAATCACTCTCATATCTGTATGGAAATATGTGTAGTTTCAAGTTTCTGACAGATTAACATAATCAGAAATAAAAAAAAAATGGTTCTGTCTGGCCTTGAAAATTGATGCAAATGTGGAAATAAAAATACATTAACACATATTACATATAGTTGGCAAGCTTGTCAGCTTTAGAGCAAATAATTGACGATGGATGGACGGACGAATGGATGGATGGACGGATGGATGGATGGATATATGTTACTAATTTGGTATAATCGAAGATACAATCAGACTTTTTCTATTTTAAAAAATCTCTAGCTGGAACAATTTCACATGATGTCAGTCAGGTGCGGCGAAATAACTCTTAAAATCAAATATTCACGTCAGACAATCAGACCTAAAATGTTACAAACTTACAAGCATAAAGTCTGGATGGCCAGTTTTTTTTCTTTTTCTGCATGACTGCACTTGAGCACCTCCTCCCCTTCTACTCCTCCCTCTTCCCTCAACTGCATCCTGAATTGAGTTTGGTCATCCTTGGATGTGCAGAATAGAATTACACACACACATACACAGACTTTAAACTTTAAACCCCTACATACAATGGCTTCTACAGACAATGGACACATGCCAATACTATGACCCCCTCGGCCTTCTTAGTGCACAAAAAACTCCCTGTTCATCCTTTAACCCTCTGCCCTCCTGCATGCTCGATCAGCAGAATAATAAGACTGATGAGATAACATTTTCATGTATTACGTTTCACATCTTATCATAGAAATAATAAATAGTTTACCGGTGCTAAATCTCAGTCTTTCATGTGGAAATTTTAAATCTTGCCACAGGTATGAATTATGCTCAGCACAGTGTAGGTGTATTATGTTTCAAATGATAAAGTTAATAATATGTTATGGTTTCAAATTTGTTAATTTTGTAACTAGAGATTTTGATGAGCTTAGCTCTTATTTAAACAGAATGATTAATGATCCAAACTGTTCAAGTTGATTTCAGTCATCAGCATTATTTGATGTTTGCATTTAATTCTGTATTAAATGCAAACAGAAAAAAACAAGAAGAAAGAGTGAGACTTAGAAGTAACTGGAGAATTATTGCGTTTCATCCCCCACACAACAATTAAAATCTCTAAATAGAAGCTCAATGGGGATATAATTGTGCACAAGTTCAGCATCCAGGATGTCTTTTATCTTCCATCATCTTTCATCAATTCCTTTCAGATTTCTAAGTGACCTGCAGCTCATTCCTAAATTTTCTTTTGATCTGATTATTTAAAATGCCGTTGCACACGCCCTGCTGCTGTCCCCTTTGCTCTCTCAGCACCTGCACTTCAGTGTCCTCCACATCATCAATGAATCTTCTTTTTGAAAATGTAGCTATACATCAGTTGTAAATGAGGTAGCCTTTGTAAGGGGGGAAACCCTTCAGGGGACCGCCAAAATGTTGTGACGCTGTGGCTCCAGTAAACCTCAACCCCCACTTCTCTTTCTTCCTCGCACACACAAACAGAGGCACACCTCTTACTTCAGGGGTATCATATCTCAGATCCCTCGGGGTGTAGTTGTGTGCATGTCTGGGTTTTTTTAATGATAACAGGTGTATTTGAATGTATACAACAGGTGGGATGAGAGCCGGAAAAGAAGTGGACAACTATTTTTTTTCTCCATTTCATCAAAGTAATGTTAATGCATTCTTATGTTGCACATCTTTATCTTTCATTGTTTAGTTTGATGATGCTGCTGCTGTTAAGCTCCTCTTTTATGTGTTTAGGAAATATACAAAGCACATCAGAGGTGATAAATCTTTTAGCTCCATGTGGTTAATTGGCTTCATTTTCAACATCTGACACAGAAGGGATGGAGAGTGGAAGCTTATAAAAGAGGGAGAAAGAGCAGAAACAGAGTCTGTTCTTTGACTGAGCGACTCTTCAATAGAGGTGGTTTCTTTCTGCAGACAAGCAAGAAAGCAAAGAGGTGATCAGTAAGAGAAAAAGGAAACTTGCTGAATAATTAGTGCATGAAGTACATGCCTGAATTGTCACACATATGCATGAGCATATGCACTCACTCGTATTTATCTATGTATACCACGCACACTTAAATGCAATAAAGCACGCTTTCAGGCATAGTCTTAGCTCAAGGATTTTGGGCCTATCTGCACATGTATGCAGGCTAATCAGGGCCTCTTCAGAGATAGAAAGCAAAGGGTCACTCAGGGTGAGATGTTTGTGATGGAAATTTGGACGGCAGGCATAAGAAAACAAAGCTAGAGACAAGAAGCCCCAGAGACGACATACTTTACACATGAGATAACACAGAGTGAGGAGTTGCAAAAAAAAAAAAAATAAATAAAAAAAATATATAAAAACTAGAATACTGCAAACACCTTCACAAAATAATGAGAAAATAGTCAAGTTTTTAAAAACTTTTGGGTTTAAATTTGTATAGAGAAACCATTTATTTTACATATCTTGCAGTGAAATCTGCATCTTTTGTTTCTTGAGCTCATCACATCAGAATGTCTTTACAAAGAGAATGCTACTCTTTTTCTATGTTTTGCAGGGAAATTCACTGAATGCATGTTCTGTTAAAAAGACATACTGTAGCTTTTACCGAGTGTAGATAGTGCATAGACTTGGGGCATCCAATAGAACGGCTGCGCCTCACTGAGAAATCTCACAAAGATGGGATTTAATGGCCCTTCGATTGAGCAGTTCTCAAAAGCTAACCTCTGACCCCCTCCCGGCCTTATCCTATGACAACTCCACCCATCCTCCAGGGTCCAGGGCTTGTCAGTGGTCATTTGTCAAACTCCTCACACTGATCTGATTACCATCCAATTTGGAATCTGTGGACTACACACTTTTAGGATGAAGACAAGCTGCTTTTCATCAACTTTACATGACAACAAATAGCTAGATTGTTATGGGGAGAGTAAAGAGATGAATCTGCAATTGGTTCTATTCAGAGAGACAGACAAAACATTAGAAAGATGCCAACCTTGGTATCAACTGGTTTGGTATTCTTCATCTGATGAGAATCTGATAAAAATGTGATTGTTTTTAAAATAGCTTGGGAAATGGTACAACAGTTATCACAGGGATCATGATGTAAAAGTAAGAAATGAACAAGCAGAGGACTCCTTGAATATAAAAACCCAAACTAACCATGTCTCATGTTGATCTCTTCCAGATCTCATGATTAAGAGTATGCAGACAGAAAAAATATTCAGTTTTCACCATGTATGCCATTATGTATAATACTCCGAACCAGAAAAGCTCATCTTTTAACAGAGCTGTTCCTCCATGCAGGTCTTGGGATCTAAATAAGTAATTGCTCCTTTTATTTAAGTTAGAAAACTTTTTTTTTCTCTCTGAAATTTAGTTGTTCAGAAGCTGAACAGCTAAATTTCTAATTTGATCAGTTTAAACTGCATTATAACAAAAAAGTTAATACGTTAGATGTAGTTTGTATTGGTAGAGCTTGAAAGTGCCATGTATTTGTATTATAATTCCACGTTACGTCCCAACAGTTATTTATGTCCTGACAAAGGTATGGTCATTGTGTGGTGGATTGTTAATGAGTGCTTTGCCTGGGCATGTCTTTCAGATGATACCAAAAGGTCAGAGAAGTTTCAGTAAAGAAGTAATGATAAAGTAGAAAATAAACACATTAGACCTTTCCTCTAATGGCCCTACATTTTATTGTACTTTAGATCAGTAACCACACACACACACACACACACATACAGAAGAAAAAGGTTTTTGGTTACTTGAACCTGTGTGCAGATAGTAATTTAATTGAACAACCAGCAATCTACTGCAAAGTTTAGTTTAACTATTAGTATAAATGCATGGCTCTACAGTCCTTAAAACAAGTCAGTTTTTAACATGCTGCAATATTTGAGAAAGTTCAATTATTTTAGTAAGTGGTTTCCAACAAACCAGATTATGCCTGTGTCTGATATCTGCATATTAGTCACGTTGTGAGGTCATTTTTGTCACTGATTTTTTTTTTTTTTTTTTACATGACACCCTCCTCCCGATCTGATGTGTCCTAAAACGCCTTCATATGGAACAAAAAGGTTGGTTCTACCAGCTTTATAGTCAGAACCAATCTACACCTACCAATTACAAAGCATCCCTCCTGCTGCTTCCCTTAAGCTGATGGTAGCTTTGACAAAGATTAGAATCCTGTAGTGAGGCAGCCCTGCTTTTTACTTTTGGTAAATGCTTGAAAAGATCTTTAAAACAAAAAAATAAAAAGATTCCCCTGGGCACTTGCAGCAGTGCTGTCAGAGCATCCACTGCAAAAGATGCTTGTGACTGGTCTAAACACATGCTTACAAGTCAGTGTATTTTATGTACCTATAATCCTCCAGTTCCGACCCAGGGCTGTGGATATATGTTTATATGAGCCAAACCCAAAATAGCTAAATAATATTCATTTGCATATCTAGCTGGTGCAATGATGTTTAATTGCTAAGATATTTATAGCTATCATGCAAGCCATAGTTAGCGACTGTAGCTGCTTGTTTTTAGCTCATCTGTATTTCTTGGCAGTGGCCCATTTAGACAACTTTGAATTTTCACATTCCACATATTTTTCTCATGATCATATTTCTTAATTCATTCAATATTTTTATGTATGTATGAACAAACCCAAACAAATTAAACAGCTGTTTTACAAACAACAGTATAACTTAAAAAAATGTGCTGTACAAGTCTCTTTATTGTGTAAATCTGCTTTATTTGATTTTGTGTACGTTGGTGAAAAACATGGACAACAATACAACAAACAAGTGTCCTCCTATATCAAATAGCTCTAAAAATAGTCTGTGAGCCTCCAATCAGCTTTAACTAATTCCTTTTTGTAAAATCCATTTAGTCCCTGATGGACATAAATTTCCTAGAAACTCACATTAACTCCAACTATAACCACTACCTGCCCATACTTAACCTTAATCTAAAATTAGTCTTAATTCTAAAATGTACTGATGAACTTTACAAAGACTTGCTTAACATCTTCATGAGGACAACAAGCCCCCATTATATGAATGCAACAGACATGGGTCCCCACAATATATGTTATATCCTTCACACACACATCCTAAAACAAACTGTCTGGGCAGCATACACAGACACACACACAGTGCACACATTAGCCCGTAGCTCATTATGTCTACTTTAGCTCCTCTGGGTTGTGTTGGGGAAGTTTGAGGGGGTTGGGACAGGGTAGAGTTTGGTGACCCTGAAGAGCATGACCTTAGGGGACTTTTGAAGAGCTAAGAGTGGAGCTGCACATGGGGACAGGGGTGTGGGGAATCAACCCACAGAGAGGGAAAGTAACTTCTTGGTGTCCTGCTGGTTGTCTTCTCCTTTGTCCTGTGATGATGCCCAAAAGGTTTTCTAAAAGAAATATAGACAAATTAGTCATTTCTGGTAAAACACATAAGGTTTATTTGAGCAATTACTTTTAACTTGTAAATATACATCATGAAAGAGCTTATTGAAATGATTTAAAAACTATGTTGTCTTTAGAAACCTGCAATTACAATTAATTAGTTTCAAAACTTTATGCTAGGAGTAGCTGTTAGTTTAATCTTTGGTGAACCTTAAGCCCAAATGCTGTGATGTGGGACAAGGGGCTGAATTTCCCTCTTCATCCCTGCATTAGTTAGACACAAAAGTTTTGGTTTCCCTCCAAAAACCTTGACCCCATTGTAAAACTTCTCCCCTGTCACTTAATACAAGCTACTCAGCAGCTGCCTCGTTCCATCCCGAGCCATCACACATCAATCTAAAGCTGATGTGGGTGTTTTTAGAAGCGGGGGCGTTTCAGCCACTCAGCTGTTAACCCCCCAAAGTGTAAAAGATTTTTGGACAAACACTGCATGTTTCTAAAGCAAACTCTTTGATTTCCGTTTCCTAAGCTTTTTTATTCAATAGATGTTGAATAACGCACTGGACATAGTGGTAATTACAAAAATTACATCCATGTATAATGCACTCCAAGCCATAACACAAGTTCCAGAAATCAGCACATGTAGACAATCACGTTAAATATTTATATATTAAGATGGTCTTTATAAATGATTATTAACCACTGCTAACTATAGAAGAACTTAAGAAACCAACAGATGAAACAGATAAAACTCAACACTTTGCTATGGAATACTTTAGCTTCAGTTGGAGAGAACAAATGTTGCTGCCATTACAATTAATAAAACTATTTTACCATCTAATAATGTAATTTTGTTCCTTTTCCAGAAAGTAAACATAACAGAACGCATAATTTTTAAAATAATATAAATCCTGTTTTCAATTTAATTCTCATAATTCTTATTTTTGTTTTGCCATCAAAACATAAAAAAGTAAAAAATAAAGTTGGTCTGTAGCATGTTTATCATGTGTTACACTGCCTCTTCTGTACTGCAGGTAGACCAGTTTAACACCAATCCTGTGGTATTGTATGCAGAATGTGGTTTAGCATTGACTTAATGAAAAAGCAAGCAGTGCACCGATAACAAGCTTCTTTCCTTTTTTTTAAAAAATTACAATATTCCAGTGCCAAGAAATGCACAACATAATTTGACTCATCAAACCACAGAAGAAGAAGAGCAGTTGATTGAGCTGATAAAGTATAGGCAATATACTTTAATTTAAATCAAAGTATGTAAGCAGACTGCATCTGTTTTTTATGGTTTATATTAGACACTGCTTGCAAACGTTTGTATTGGTGATAGATTTTCACTTAATTGTTCTTGTATCCATCCTCTTGTAGTTGAAAACTATCTTTTTTTTTATGTGCATGCCAAATTCAGACCCACTTGAACAAACTGCAAGTTTTCTTTCTTTGAGACTTTCCCCTTCTCAAAATGAGCAAACCCACCAAACAGAGGCCCACCACAGTGGAGAATTACTGCCATTGTTTAACCCATTTGAACCTGAGGCTTCCTTAATGCTACAGAGAGTGTGTTCACCCTTTCTCTCTGCTCGGGTGTTTGGCGCTAAATAGTGGAGACCACTGCCAAATGGGAAAATGACTACACAAGCAGAAAGAAAGATCGGACTCTATCAGGAAGTGGCAGCTTTTTAGCTGTGCCAGAGAACCCAGGCAACTTCCTGGTTTTGTTGCCAAGGTTACTGGAAGCTCAGCCAGCTGGTGCAGTGGGTAGCCGTTGGGTTTGATGGGGGATGGCGGAGGATGACGGTTGGGGTGTTGGACAGGAAGGGCAGATGAAGAGACAGTTTAAATGTAAGCAATAAGCACTTAGATTTTTTATAGTATGGAGTGTAGGCTGTTCCATTTGGGTTATATATTACATAGAAACACATTATCCTTCCTATTTTCTAAAGTAATAGAAACACTGAAAGCAATCGTAAAGTTTTGATGCACACAGAACAGAAATATAACTAAACTGACAGAAGCTATAATGGTGCACTTTTGGGATTTAGCTGCAAATGTTTCCAGTATTCACAGTGGATATAACACTACTAAAAGTGTTAGGAGGATTATATTCAACACAATGAATATTCTGTGAGCTGGAGAGTTGTTTTTAACATTGTCTCCACCCCATTTACATCAGTTAGTAAAGACTTATACGTTCTTAGCCAGTTAGGTGGGTGTTCTGAGGGATCAGTGGTCCAGACTGGTGGAGATAGGTAAACACAGCTGGGGACACATGGCTTTGGTAGGTCTACAGCTCAGCGGACCTCCCCTTCACTCATTTATCAGTGTGTTTGCTCTAGGGATGTGTCCTAATCTTCACACATTTGTCTCTGTGCGAAACCCTCACAGAGGCGCAACAGGCGGGGATAAAAGTGACCCTGTCCACAATCACAGTCTTGCTAATTCCTCTGCTGCTAAACATGAATGATATTTGTATTAAAAAAGGCCTATTAAGGTCATTTATAGATCTCTTCGTGGGTGGGATAGTATGTCTTGATCTTGACTGTGATCTATTCTACTCTGTGGATGGCATGGCACCTACTACTGAACACTCAAACTACATTGTTTTAATCCACCTACCAAATAAAGAATCTTATTATGTTATTTTCAGTATTTTGGCAAATATTGTTTTGCTTACTTCAATCATCAACTACAGGTTTACTTTGCAAATTTTGAGATTTTATGCACCTTTTGAGATGGGTATCATCAGCTGTGCTTCAAGTAGATTCAGTAATCTAGAAAAATGTCTAGTAGAACAACTTCTGCATTTCTTCATTGTTTTGTTTTTTGTTTGTTTGTTTTTTAAATGCATGAGCTTTGGCTTTTGTCAGGGTTGATGTATGGACAAATTGTTATGGTGGAGTGCCATCTACTGGGGGTTACTTTTGCAGACAGACAGACAGACAGACAGACAGACAGACAGACAGACAGACAGACAGACAGATAGATAGATAGATAGATAGAT
>JBAMHW010000024.1:15499782-15512795 GCA_037177495.1 Rhadinocentrus ornatus | reverse complement strand
TATTTATTGCAGGTCATATCGTCATCGCAAGTTTCAACAGTGTTATCGCATCTTTTACTGATATCGTGCAGCCCTAACGTGTATGCGGTTTGTCATTAAAATGTGTGAACCCTGCGAGATTTTTCCTACTGTTTTGGTTGCACTTATAGTCATATAGTGTCTCAGTTTTGTTATTATTTTCTTTTACCAGAAGCGTGAAATCCCAGATTACCTTTGTGGAAAGATCAGTTTTGAGCTGATGAGGGAGCCCTGCATCACACCCAGTGGAATCACTTATGACCGCAAAGACATCGAAGAGCATCTACAGGTAAAATTGTTTATAGCTTGGCCTCAAGCTTTGGCATGACAAAAAACAAGTGTGAACTTAAAGTAAATCTAAAAAATATTGTATTCTGTTAATACATTATGGATGTAATTGTGCCTAAATACATTGACCTCTTCTTGTTTTACACCTGTGCAGCGAGTCGGTCATTTTGATCCAGTCACCCGGAGTACCCTGACCCAGGATCAGCTGATCCCAAACCTGGCTATGAAGGAAGTTATCGATGCCTTTATCCAGGAGAATGGCTGGGTGGAGGACTACTGAAGAGAGGCTTCACTTTTCTTCTCCATACCCCAGTAATGACTGCAAAGCCTGGACAACACAAGACTATAGAGAACAGATCACCCCTAGCCTGGATATGTACCTTACACAAGCACGAAAAGCCACTCTATGGAATACAAAACGGGAGCCATGTGTCTCGGTCTGCCTCTTCCCCCTCACTCTGTCTTCGCTGTAAAACCTCTAGCTCCAAATCTCCAAGACTCAGTGTTCATGGCCTGCTGCTCCCTTTAAGACCAGTTTACTCTTCTCTTTATGGTCCTTTCCTCTTTCGTGCTGTTTCTCATCTTTTAAGCCTTGACTCCTTTCTGTACACCAATTAGGGACCATGTTCTCAGGTCTCTCTGGCACCCTTCCTGCCTCATGTCTTTCACTTTCTTTCTCTTGAGTGCCACATTTCTTGGAAAGCATTGCACTCCCGTGTTTCACATATATCACCAATAATTAGAAAAAAATTGATGGCACAATTTATGAAGACATCAACTTTTTATTTGGCATTTACTCCAGCGTTTTCTAGGTAGTTTTTCATTAAAAAATGGAGCAACTGCCCATCTATTGATGTACTGTTGTTGGAAGTGGTCACTAAAATGCCAAAACCTGTTCTAAACAATGGTCATTTGTTTGTATGCAAGTTTATCATGATGATAATAGAAAAGGGTCACTTTTCTACCTAATGGTGGTGGGGCTTCGTACATACCATCCCATGTCACTTTACTGTAAGATGAGTGGATAGAACAGGTTTTTTTTCTTTTCATATCAATCAAAACCCATTACAGACAATTGAGATAAGTGGAATGTACGCATAATGTATTTCTTTAGGTTTAGTAAACCTTCAGTAATCCAAGAAGTTTTCTTTATTATTATTATTTTTTTAATCTGGACAATGTAAGGTTTTTCTGAAAAGCCTTGAGCTGGAAACAAAAGATGAATGGCTGTATACAAAAAAACGTTTTCTCATTGCTGGATAAAAATTCCAATCGTTTAAATGTTTAAACTTGACAAATGAGAGATATGAGCTGTTTTTGTGGTTGCTAAAACCTGCTTTAACAAATGGTCTGTGCTGTCTCTGCTGTTTATAGAAGCAAAAATGTGCTGAGACATTGTGTGTGGCTCATGCTGTGTGCCTGGATTGACAGTGGATGCTCACATTGAGCATGAATGGAATTTTCTTCGAAAGATGGTTTGCATTTTTCTCACCTTTCGCTGATGCTTTTTCTCCTGAGAGCGTCACCAATATAAATGACCTGTCACAAGGATTTGAGGTTCAGTAGCATCACTGCCCAGACCTCTATCATCGAAATGCTGGAAGAGTTAAGACTATCTTATCTCATCCATACCTCGGTCCAAGTGTTTGCATGCTGGCTGTCCGGCACTCTCTGTAAAACACATTTATAGTTCAGTGCTTGTAGTTTACAGGTTTTCCAGCCGAATGTGTCTGTGATGAATTAGGCCTGTTGGTGGTCGTTTGTGTTGGGTTGCAGGCGGTGTATATAATTTGCTGGTGTTATACAGATTTTATTTCTTGACGAGATAGGGTTCTTTTTTCTTGAGAAATCCTAGAGCTTGAGAAACTGTATTAAATGTAGATATGTTGATAACATAAATGCTCGATTCAGTCTTCATTTGTTCCCATTAAACCTAGAACTTGGAGTTTGTTGTGGTGTTTGATGCGAGATGATCATTAAAGAGATACCAAGTATGAACAGAACTTTGCGGCTTATTAGAAATCTATTGATGAGAACTAAAAGAAAATGTACACTCTGCAAAATATGTCACTTTGTTGAAATATTTTAATTTACAATCTAAGGTGACTGAACGAGTTGTCTATACATTTAAGATGTGCTGTTGGGGCTAGTTATGTTGTAGATCTTACAATTATGGAAGAGCGAAATGCCAGAATGAGTGAATCACAAAGCCTGTAATGAAATGTAAAAATGACATATTTTTGTTTTTATTTATTTATCTCTTTTTCAATTTCATTTATTTGTGTAATTCTATGCTATTTGGTAAAACGAGTTGTCGTTTCTAACCTAGATCTAAAGCAGGGTAGCCCTCACTCCCTATTGCCTTTTTTACCATAATACAAAGAAAAACAAATAAATATAAAAAATAAATACCTAAATGAATTAAATAAAAAAATCAATTGATATTATTATTGAATTTTAAAAAAGCACATTTCTCACATCAGGAATTCTTGAAGCATCTATAAACGCTCATCTCACCATTTGTGAGCATTCCAAAATAAATTCCCTTTGAACACATTGCAGCAAGTTTGCCACATTTATTCTCACAATTACAGTATAAATAATACGCTGCTGTTTCCTGTATATCTGATTAACGAGCCACCCATAAAACCTAACTAGTCCCCTGGGTCAGTGGTTCCCAACCTGAGCACAGGGTGTCCCTGAGGCTTTGAACATTAGAGCCATTGTGATTATTGTCCACAATTTGTCCCTATTTTAATGAATAAAAGTAAGGCTGTATGTTGTTCATTTAACTTTGGCTTTATCAAAGGACAGGACTCAACCAGAATACATTATGGTGAGAATCTCACTTTTGAAAGCCTAAAACCAGCATCGTTTCAGTACAGGGTGGCGCAGGGGGTCCATGACATTATAGTATATGCATGAAGGGGGTCCCCGAGGAAAAAAAGGTTGAGAACCTTTGCCCTAGGTGCCACTCCATTATAGACATTCAAATTCTAACAAATATTCAGTGTAAACGGACCTTTAAGCCTCAGATGTCCAATTGAAGGTGATGCAGCATGTAATGTTCTTCTATGTTCGTCTAAATCAACACCACTTTGTTCTTGATCATTATGCAGCACTTATACAGCATCATCTCACTGACTGCTTACGTTAATGATATTAGTCAAAACTGCTTACATTTTTAAAAGAGGATGTAAAAGTCATAAAATCACTAAATGTAGCAACTGCACAAAGTTAAACCACCAAAAACTGCCAATTTGGCTGAAAGCAAGTTTTTCTTGATTCATCATCCTAAGTAAACAATTGATTGTTGCTTTTACTATTTTTTCTTTACTTTTTACATTAGATGACCACTTTAGTTGTAATAATCACCTAATTATTTCCTAAAATAAAGACCTTTTTTGCGTAAGGTTTCGTTTACATGAACCCCTGCTTTTTACAGATGCATATTATAGACATTAAAGTTTACTTGTATTTTTTATTATCCTATCTGTGCTAAAATATAGTTATATTAAAAGGTACTTCTCCTATTTTATCCTAACTTGCAGACAAACGTAAAATAGCAAGCTACTGAAAGTCTATTAAATAATGTTTAACTTTTTTTTTATTTAGATTGATTTAAATTCACCTTGTTGGAAACGCTACAGGTTGGTTTTATCACATAGGTGAAATTACGTGTGTGTGCTGCAGTCACATGGACAGGCTATGACCCAGCCCTCACACACCAGACCTATTGTCAGAGTGTCCATTAAAGAGCTGACATCACAGCCAGTACTAGGAGGGAAGAGTACTGGGCACGGGTTATTGGTGAGTGGGGCTGACTTAGCAACACAGTGGAACAACAAAACACTATCAAGATGGTAAGGTTTTTTTTCTTACCAAGTATTAATATAACTTGATTAGAATTTAGTTATTGATCGAATAGTTGAAGGCCTAATCTGGATGTTCTGTGCATGTTTGTAGCACATCAACACTGTGAGGATTTCTGTGCTTCTACTTGGTGTAACTGTAATGAGTTCAACCTCCTTCTCAGCCACACAAGGTATGGATTGAAGAATGACTTTATTGTTAAAAACTGATATTTAACTTGTGTTTTGCATAAATTAATCTTTAGGCGAGATCCACAATAAGAACATAAAAGGCAAAGAAGCACATTAAAATAAAAAATGTATTGAAATTCTTCCTTTTTTTTTTTTAAAGAAAAAAATAATCTAAATTTTAACATTCTTTCCCATGCAGTAAAAGTTTTTATATAAATAGGGTTGATACAAGTGCCACAACAGTTCCAGTGTCATTACTCCGTACACACACTCCCTGAACTCAACAGGTCTCTTTTATGTCTCTTTGAATAATCAAGCTGAATTTTATGTACCTTTTAGAACCAAAAATGTGGATTGGCAATGTTTCTGAACAGACAAAAGCTGCTTGTTATTCTTATAATCTGTACACTGTGCCTTGTATGACAAGGAAAGTCATCATTCTGAATGTACTTTATTTATATGCACAATCCTTTCAAAATTACAGCATTTAAAAAATGAAGTGCTTATTGTGTATAGTAATTTTTAGCATATATAATTGGGGAGCATGTGGTCTAAAGTAATAGTGATTTTATAATGGTATAACAATAATTGCATCATTATTATCCGCCTGATCACTTAATTCAGGTAAAAATGGCCAAAAAATGAATTAATCTAACAATGAAAACTTACACGTTACTGAAATATCTCAACTATCAATGCATAATCATCAAGCAACCAAATACATTTTTTTTCAATTAGGGGTCTCAAAAACAGGCTGTGAGTGGAAAAGGTTGAAAAAAATTAACAAGAAAATGAAAATAAACTCAGCAATAGAGGACGAGGTCAACAGTGTCCAGCTAGGCTGTGATCTGGATGCAGGACGTTGTTTCTACATTCAGATATTTCACTAGAATGTTAGTCAGCAAAGGCATCAAAGTAGATTGACTTCTGACTTGACCCCTTACTTCACTTGACTTCAATCCTATTGACCAATTAGGCTTCTCTTACATGAGATTTACAGTAAAGAAAGACTGCATTTGGTTTCTGCTTTAGTAGAAGTTGATCATAAACACATTAGGAAATTAAATCCATGGATGGAGGACTCGTTGCAGTTATTGAAAGGATATCAATAACTGACTAGTTTAGAAAACACATATGCTACATACTTGTGTCATTCCTTTTTTGCATTGTGCTTTGGTCATTAATAACAGATTTTCTTCAGTAGGTTATTTTCAGACACCTCATTTGGTCATTTAAACTGTATCCTCTATCACTTTTACCACTGCCTCTTTGGAGTAAAGACATAATTTAGCTGTTATGCAGCTCAGTTTTTTATATAATCATGTAATTATTTAATCATCTATGCATTTTCCCACAGTGATACAAAGCTTAATAATAGTAGCCTGGAAACCTAACATACTAGTTTAAAAATAATAATAATAATAAAAAAGGTCAGTTGGACCTTAATACATAAGTATCTTTAGTTGTTTTAAGTGGTGTTTACGCTGACAGAGAAATGTGATCCTGTGAACTCCAGTGGGTCTGAGTGACAAAGTCCTGGTCTTCCCCTACGAGACGGACTTCAGCTTTGTGGCACTGATCCCGCAGAAGGAGATGGCGCTCCGGGCCTTCACCCTCTGCATGCGCGTGGCCACCGAGCTCCCGGAGGAGCGGCAGATCATCCTGTTCGCCTACCGCACCGCTGACTACGACGAGTTAAACGTGTGGCGTGAAAAGGACGGACGCGTCTCCTTCTACCTGAGCGGCGATGGAGTCTTCTTCCACTTGCCTGCGCTCACCACTTTCCGGACCAGCCTCTGCCTCACCTGGGAGTCTCGCAACGGCCTCGCCGCTTTTTGGGTGGATGGGAAACGCAGCACCTACCAGGTGTATAAACCCGGTCACAGCATCCGTCCCAAAGGCACCGTCCTGCTGGGGCAAGACCCAGACAAGCACCTGGGGGGACTGGAGGCGGCGCAGAGCTTCGTGGGGGAGGTGACTGATCTGAATATGTGGGACTCGGTGCTTTCTAGGAGCATGATCCAGGCCTGGCACTACGGACACAAAGTCTCTAAGGGAAATGTTTTCGACTGGGCCACCATGGAGTATGAGCTGAATGGTAACGTGATGGTGGTGGATGATGATTGACTCGATGTGGAGTCCAACTCAGACAGGGGTCAGACTTTAGAGGTGGGTGTTGGACTGATGCTGATGTGTTCTGGTCTTCTTTAGCTTCAGATCTGTTGTCCCAGTCATTCTGCAAGTCTCTGTATGAACTACATGTTTTGTAACTATTTATTTATTTTCTGGAGCACATTGGAGACAATATTCAGCACTGCTTATTAATCACTCAAACTTTGGCTACACCAGTGACCTCCTACTGTTAGAACACAGAGTGACATACAAAAACTAACATCTGTTTTAAGCAAATATGAGAGTGGAAGTTGACAAAGATGAAATATATTGTTTTTCCAGCCGTTTTAATATGAATAAAATGTTATTTTGTTGGTTAAACTTTGAGTAGAAAAGAAAAGGAAGGAGACATCTAGTAAAAGTTTGTTGTGCATCATGTAATCTTTTCCTGTTGTCTCAGAAAGGTAATAAAAATAGCAGTTTCAATATTTAATAAACATTTCTAAGCAGCTGTCCAAGACAAAAAAATATGAGCATGCTCACAAAGTAGAAAGTTACAACTATGTAATTTAATTATTTAAGCTTATTGATTCCATTTAACAGAAACGGTTGAGGTCTTTCTAAGACAGCTGATCCGAGAGATAAATATACACCTTTTTTTTTTTTTTTTTTAACTCCCAGGAAGCTTTTGAAAGCCTTGCACACCAATACAGCATGAGCTTTAGTCTCAAAAAAGAAGAAAGACATTGATTAAACGTCTTTACAACTAGTCAATTATCTAGAACAATGAAACATCTTGAGAAGACCCAGCTAATTGATTAAAAAAAAAACTCTTTTCCCCCCAATTTAAACATTATCTGAATTTGAATATATCTCAGATGAACTTTGCATTCATGTCAACCCAAGAATCTTTCAGGAGTTGAAGTTTGCTGCTAGAAAAAGTGAAAATCCCCAAACAAGTAAAGAAAAATCTTTAGCTCCTTTAAAAATCTTTTAGAAGTTGTGATACATGTCAAATACTGCCAGTCAAAACTTTTGCTTTCTGCGCTTGATATTTTTTTAAACTTTCAAACTAGCACATGAAAGTAAGAAGCTCGTTTTTATGACTTCATGGAAATCAGGCCAACTTTATTCACTTCGCAGTTCACAGTTAAAGAAAGTTACTTTTGCATATAGGTGGTTGGAGTAGAAAAATAAAAGTTGATTTGCCAGATGTTTCCACAGGGTGGCGCTCTGCACTTGGTTACATTACACAGCAGCTTGCCTGAACTTCTATATAATCATACATTCACCCAATACTGATTTGGCACCAATAACTTTTAAACACTTTTAAATCAGTAAATGTATATAAACAAACCATCACAATCCTGATAAATTGGTTTTAATTTCACTTAGTGAACTTATAGTGAATAATGGTCAAATGATGAAAACATCATTATGCCACAATGTAACAACAAAGACATGGTACCAGCTGTTAATAATATGTAGTTAAATTAAAAAAATGTCACTAAAATACTTAGTTATTTACAGCTTTATAACCATATTTTAATAACCCGCTTTCGTCCAAATGTGTCAAAACACATTTGTTTGACAAACGTCATTGATGATAAAAATGTAAAAGGAGACGTTGAAACAGCAAACATGGAGCGGGTGTGTTATTCTTAACCGCAGACTTGATGGTTTTAGCTGCACTGTGAGAATTATCTTGTTTAAAATCCTCTGCCGTAATGTTACCTTTGGTTAGCGCACTCACTCGTGAATAATCCATGTTTTAACTGATGTAAGAGCGCTTTTGGGCCTGAAATAAAGACGCACCATGTGCATGACTAATATTGTTTGCCATTAAAGAGATTACTTTGTCTTTGAACTTGTGCAGCTCCTTCACTCAAATCGTCTTATCTTTCATTTTGCAGAACATTTGTCAAAAGAAGACCCATTCAATCTACTTTTTCGTTTTTTTTTACTTAGGAAAGATTTTTAAGAAGAAATTTTTCCCCCTATTTTTGTAAGAGTTTCACCTTTAGCTGCTGATAGAACAGGACTTTACAGATCTATTATTGGTGATTAATTAGACATATGGCAAAAAGGAAAGTGTAACAAAGTTTTTCTTGACTACAAGAGGTCATGCTCATTTTATTTTCTCAACACTCCAGTGGTAAAATGTCAATTTTTAAACTACTAGAGAAGTTCTAAGTGATCATTTTTCCTGTAGAGCTTAAAAACAGACATTTCTCCGGTGGTGCAAAAGGTAAAAGAAAATTAGACGCTGCTTTGTTTTACCATCTTTTCCCATTTCTCGAGTTTTCTCTAACAAGCCATGGCAAACAAATATAAGACACGTGTGACACTTTAGTTGCAGAAATCAAGGCATATGAAATTGCTTTACTAACAAAGGCCCCTCAGAACAGGCTCAGGGTCAGATCTTCTCCATCCAAGTGTAACAGTAACCCTGTGTGCCGCCTCTGTTCGTCTCCATGACTCTGTGCACTTATCCGTCCTGCCTGAACTAACATCATGACCTCCTTGCAGAGATGAGGGAGAAGTTTTCAGTGCACAGCCCGTGTAGGCTTCCTTCAGGGTGGGAAAGTGGTGCGTTTCCAATGTGTGTTTATTCTGACCAAATCACCCGTCGGCTCTCTCGCAGCAGCTAAATAAGAGAAGGAAGGGCCAATGAGTTCTGACTGCGGGTCAGCAGCCAAATGTTCCACCTTCTTGGATGTTGCAATGCATCAATCGTAGTGCCCACTCACTGTGTAGTAACACCTTTGTGGACCATCTGCCCAAGCCTGCCTTCTCAGCCCTCTGGTATACACACAAACACACACACAAACACACGCACACACACACAGAAAACCATTTTTTCCTTCGATTTACATCCCTGCCCAAGAGCAGTATTAATTCTTCATACATAATCAGACAAAACTTTTAACATAAAGACTCTTTATGACTTTTGACTTAAACATATGTGCAATTTCGAAATCCTGTAAATAGTGAATACAATAAACATATTTAGTCGGAAAAGAAGAAAGAATTGCAACACTGCACACTTTAAATTCTGTCTTAAAAAGGGACTTTAAAATACTTAGCATAGTCAAAATCACTGTCCTCCTTACTGAATGGATAATTATTCCCTGTGTCTCTGTGTTGCATGTATAATCCAACTGAGCAAACAGTTGCAGGGCTCCTTGTTCTGCTTGCGGACAGGACTGCTAGTGTGGGCCCATGAGATCTGCATATTGGCCCATGGTGGTGTAAGCTGTTGGAGGCAAGGCGGTGCCGCTGACAGTGTGTCCATGCGTGTGGAGCTGGTGAAAATGTTTTCCACACGAGAGGAGATCGGCTGCAAGAGGGAGCCCCGCATGAGCCGGCAAGGGGAGACAGAAGGATGGCCGTTCTGGATTCCTTCGAGCAACTCCAAATAGATTTCCAGGCAAAACATATTTGCATACGCAAGACAGTGCTACGAGCTATCTGAGTGAGCTGTGGTATGTGTGCACTGAACAGATGGATAATTTTTTTAGGGCTTTCTTGCAGAAATTGTAACTCATTATAATGAGATCTTTGTGCGCTTTTAATCTATAAGGTTCAAAGGGAATAATCTTGATCAAGTTGCTCTTATTTATCAGCTTTAGTACAAGATAGTTTAACCTAAACAGTACAGAAAATTTACACTTAATCTGTGTTGAAATTTCCTCTTAAATTGTACAATACAATTTTGACTTGCACTAAAACTATTCTAAACACTAAAAGCCTGATGGACAGATGAGGATATGACCTGAATCCCAGGTTACTCTTTCACTTTGCTGCATACTTTCTTTCTTTTTCTTCTAGAGGTTGTAATCTGCCCATGCGGTCGCTCGTCTTTCCCCTCTGGGCTGCATGAAAAATTCACCAAGGCTTCCCATTAGAGTCAGTCTGAATCAGGGAGCGGGCGTTACATTGGTCACTCACATGACACTTTTATCACTCGTCGTTTAGCAAGGCAAATGCTGCCTTTATTAAACACAAAATCACTACAGAGGCTTCTTTTTTAGTCACAGATTGAGCTGAGCGTGTGCTGCTCTACATTCAGATGCAAATACAACCACCAGCAGCATTGAATTGTTGAAAATATATAGACTGCACGCTTCTCAGTGCACGATTTCCACTCTGATGGTGTGAAACCTGACCTTTCCTGGGTGTGAGTTTTAGAACAGTTAGCTTTGTCCGGTGTGATCCCTCCAGGCAGGACGGCTAACACTGTACTGTCTACCTCTGAGCCTGCTGCATGTCCTGCGTCAGAAAGACTTACAGTGAAACAATGCAGAATAAGAAGGACAACAGCCCTGCTGAGAAGCTAATTTCATAAAAGAATATATATAAGGGACCTTATCAGGGAGGCATGGTCACTTTTGAGGCCACAACTTTTGGTTTAATTACATAAGGTTTGGTGCTAAATAAAAAACAAATGAAACATTTAAAGTGTGAAACGAGAGCATTTAAAATGACCTTCAGCAGCCTAAGTCTTAAAGTAAAAAGAGGCCAGTCAAATAGAGAAATATTGACTTTAATTCTGACTTTATTTAAAACTGAAATAAAATGTTTATACTTCTTCTTCTTCTGCTTTTTTATTCTATTACCCCTGACACATTTGAAAAGTCTTTTTCCACATGCTTTTGAAGCCTGGCTTGTGACTTGTGTTGCATATAAAACACAGTGCTGAAACAACTTATGGGGAACAACCCCCCACAAAACAGGTTTGGATGGTTTACGTGGAGATAAGACTAAAATGCAAGGAGGTAAAATTCGTGTGTCATATGTCATTATTTGCTGTTTGTTTTTTACTGGGTTTTTTACGTTTTCTCTGTGTCCAACAATCTTTGTAGAAACACATTACAAATTAATTTGTTTACCACCTTTAACAGATGTTTTCCTAAGCTAATGATTAAAAAAAAACTCATTTGAAGTGGGCTGTATGGTGGTGTCGTAGTCAGCACTGCCACAGAATGTTCCTGGTCTGAACCTCAACATGGTACTGTGGACTTTGCATGGTCTCCCCAGGTATGCTGGTATTTCTAAAATCTCTCTTAGCCCTGCTCTCTTGTCTAATTGCGGCTGGGATAGGCTACTACAACCCTGCATTGGAATAACCAGGCAAGGACAATGAATGGAAATTTTTTTAGGGCATTCCCGACATTTTTTAATATTCATCCTGATTTAAATGTTAGATTAAGTTGCCTATTAACTAATGAAATGTAGTCATTGCTGTAATTACAATTGCCCATGTTACTTAGACAATTTCTTTTTTATCATAATGATGTGTTTTATATGTTTAAAACAAAATATTTCAGTTTTATTTTCATGCAGTTTCACAGTTAACATTTTGAAAGTGCATGAAAACAGTGCTGGGGTATGATTGACAGATCAAGGAATCACAAGATTATCATGTTGCAATATATTTAGGAAGAACATAAAATCCTAGCATTCATCCAGAAGCAGCACATCTTTCTGTTTGTAGCATCGCCACCTTGGAGGAGCGCAGCATCACAGCTTAGTTAGGCTCTGTGGTTGAATGCATTGCTGCTTTTAGCAGTGAATTCCCCTCCATTGCCTCTGGGCTGGCCTCTCCCATGAACATATGACCCACGCCACATCGTGTGGTGCATGGAGACAGACCAGGGCCTCCTGATTAAATATTACAGCCCTCTAAATGGGTGGAGATTAGCCTCTGTGGGAATGTTAGGGCTTAATTTACCCCCAGGCCAGATGTGCTTGTGTGGATATGGAAGGGGTGGGCAGAGAGGGTAGGGGCTGCTGTACAAGTGCCCCAGTGTAAATGGATTACATGTTTGTTAAGAGTAGGTCGTTTGAAGATGTCGTGTGGTTTCATGGGGGGGTGGTGGGGGTGTTCTACGTCGGCTTGAGAGGTGTGAGCAGATCATCTCTAACATCGTACAAAACAGTACATCAAACCTAATGTGACATTTCAACATTTTATATTTTAATTTTTGCTTCTTTGAAATGTGAATGCAATCAATCTGATGGACTTCTGGTGCTCCTTTGCCTTCAAGTTCTTCTTTCATTTTTATCTAGGAGTTCCTCCAAATTTACACAGCATGTCAAAGCAGGGAAGACTTTCTTCTTTATTAACATCAGGAGGCTGAAATGGGTCAATCCTGCACCTCCATTTTTAACTTATTAAAGACTGTTTATGTAGCTCCTTCAAATAATATTTTAAAACTTTAAATGAATCTTTAAATTTAAACTAGTGTGTAAAATCAGATTGACTGCACAATAAAATTAACTATACTGCATTTATTTGATTTAATTGGTTTGAACAATGAATAAACAATTACTGATGATCTCATTTACAAGTAAGAATAAAACAAAAAATTTAACAAAAAAATATATAAACATTTTATAAGTAAATAAGAGTTGTAACATTGAGGGATTTGCTTTGTAATCATGTTTTGTTTTGTTTTTTTAACACAGTGCTTCCTCAAATTCTGTTTTAGTTCTGTTTTAGATTATTTGTTGTGGCTTTTTAACATGTGTCTTTTTTCTGTTTTGTTT